>JAQBSW010000793.1:162500-168614 GCA_029291075.1 Eudiplozoon nipponicum | reverse complement strand
CCTCTGTTATTTCCACTTCAGTTTGCTGCCAATCCGATTGTACGTTTGTTGATTCTAGTCGAGGGCCTGTTTGTTCCTGGCTGGATACTAGTAGATTGTTGTTGAATTTTGTTATTGTTGGCCAGTCGATAAGAATATCATGTTGATGAAACTTTTGAATATTAAGGTCAGGTGCTTGTTGTTTTATGTTCTTATCGACTGGCCAAGAATAACAAAATTCAACAACAATCTACTAGTATCCAGCCAAGAACAAACAGGCCCTCGACTAGAATCAACAAACGTACAATCGGAATGGCAACAAACTGAAGTGGAAATAACAGAGGCGCATACGATGACAGAAGTCTCCAAACAATGTAAGCGTTTAACACTGCAATCAACACTGGCGTTGTTACCACGTGAAAACTTTGCGCAACGAGGTGAAACGATCAACTATACTGGGAAAAATAGCACTTGTACATGTAACAGTGAACAATGCGCACAAATGGTTAATTCTCAAGCTATCAAAACAATAATGACAAGATCTCAGAAATCACTTCGCAATACTGCGAGAATGAACTTTACATGCAAACACGCATACACACTCACCAACTAGTCAAAACAAGAAACAGCAGTAAAAACGAGTCAGATTTGTTACCACTAGCATAATCAATTTAAAACCCAAAATGTACAAATATGTATGATTGTATAAGAGATGATTAGTATTCACGAAATAAATGGTCTTTATCCACTTCGTTATTTGTGTTTTCTAATAATAAGAATACTGTGTTAAATTAAAAAGGAATGGACATTATAAATATATATATATATATATATATATATATATATATATATATATATATATATATAAATATATATATATATATATGAATAAAGACCTGAAAAATGCGTATAAATAAACAATAACGGATTGCGCGGGTGTTGGTAATAATTCCTTAAATCAAGTTTGCGAGCTTGAAGTAACTCCAAATCCATTTTAATCAAGCACTCGTCGAAAAACATATAAAACTACCGCTAGTCGCACGCACTGAAGCGTTTCGACCTTCCATGAACATCATAAGAATACGATGGCAAATTAACTAGCGAGGATGAATGTGCATTTCGTTTATATATGGAAAGAAGAGTAAATATGCGTCACTCATCTCTAGTAGTTTCGCTTATAATGTACTCGACTTTAAATGTCGGCTGCACAATTTCTATGCAGTCACGAACATTACTTGTTTGCAGATTTCGCCACATATACATATAAAGGCAATACAATTAAAAAATTGGTGATTGCACGTGTGGTTGTATCAATTCGTTAAATAAAGTTTGCGAGCTTGAAATAAACACCAACACCATTGTATTTTAACACCGGTAGTTCTTTAGTTACCTAGCTGGACTACTGGTTAAATACAATGGGATTGGTGTTTACTTTAAGCTCGCAAACTTGGTTTAAATAATTGTTACCATCATTCGCACAATCAATTATGTTTTAATTTTGTTGTCTATATATATATATATATATATATATATATATATATATATATATGTGTGTGTGTGTGTGTGTATGGCGAAAGCTACAAACAGTTAATGTTCATTAAACGAACATTGGTTGCGCAGGTGGTGATAACAATTATTAGAATCAAGGTTGCGGTCTTGATATAAGCACCTGACCCATTAATTACTTACATATGTCAGTATTAACTAATAATTTTATAGGCAATTCATCCAGTAGACCGGTTTCGTCCTTATTGAGAACTCATCATGTACTGGCCAGAATTTGCCTCGGACAAGACTCGAACCTTGGCACTTCTGCTTCGGAACCTGGTGCTCTAACCACTGAGCCATCCTGCCGCACACCACACTGCACACAATTTTCAATTATATACTAACTAATGTAACTTGGTTAGTCTATTTTTCCTTTAGGTGGAGCTCATATGACATCCATTTAGACCCAAAGTTCAAACTAACCATCCCCAATCTGTAATTACTGAACAGACACATCACTACATGGGTAAATGGTATTGAAATGAACATTTATATAATTAAACGAACATTGGTTGCGCGGGTGGTGATAACAATTATTGTAATCAAGGTTGCGGTTTTGATATAAATACCTGACCCATTAATTCCTTACATATGTCAGTATAAACTAAGAAATGTATAGTGTAGAAAAGGTAATTCTTCCAGTAGACCAGATACGTCCTTTTTGGGAACTCATTATAAACTGGCCAGAATTTGCCGCGGACAGGACTCGAACCTGAGCACGTCTGCTCTGGAACTTGTTGTTCTTACCACCGAGCCACCCTGACGCATAATTAAATTAACTACTAACCACCACCAACATGTCATTATAGAAAAAACAACACGCGACCTGGGGAAATGTTTGTGCAATAAACATTTATAAAATAAAATGAATATTTTTTGCGCGGACTGTGATAACAATTAATTAAATTAAGATTGCGATCTTGACATGGCCACCTGTCTCATTATACACATAAATTAGATAGTATAATCCAAGCATTGTATTATGTAGAAAAGGAAATTCATCCAGTAGATGCGTTTCGTCTTTAAGGGAACTCAATATGTACTGCTCAAAATATTTCTCGGAAAGGGCTCGAAAATGTTCAAGTCGGCTATTGAATCTGCTGCTTTTACCAATGAGCCAACCTGACGCATATTACGCTGAACTTGCAATTATACTTCAAATCATATTTCTCAGTTAACATTTACTTTAGGTAGAGTCAAAATGTCATACTTTAGACCTAAAGTACCAGCTAACTAGCGTCAATCTAATGAGCCTCCAATAAGCAAGAGACACATGTGTACATGAGATTATACTTTTCGTTCATACAAACTTTGGTTTATTCTTCCGGTCCTAGTTGAATTAATTAAGTACAGAATTGGAACCAGGTAGACAGACTGACAGTCGGTTAATAATTTTACATTAGAAAAATATTAAACATAAAGATCTCACTATTTTTAGTCAATTATATCGCCTTATATGGCTAAGAATATTATTTGCGAAATTTTCAACATAAGTTACGCACTAAATATTCTCGCGCCAATTTGTTATAAATAATGCGTTGTTTCTTGCTCTTGCATTAATATGGATATTTCACAAGGGAAACTATATATATCAGTATAAACTCAACATAGCATCAGAAAGAAAATACATTTCATCCCATAGACCGGTTTTGTAATTTTTGGGATCTTCATGTACTTCTCAGAATTTACATCGGACAGAACTCGAACTGGGGCACATGTGTTTCAGAATCTGTGACTCTAACCACTGCGCCACCCAGCTGCGTACATCACAAGTTAAAGTAATTTATCAAATATGCTTTATTTTTAGCCTTTCATTACGGCGAAACACATTTGGCATTTATTTATCCATGAATTACTAAATAGCCACCTCCTACCTATCATTATATTAGAGTCGCTGTGAAACTTTAGAAAGTTAGATTGATTTAAAGTCTAATGGCAAAATTGTAAATTGGTTTTAGCTGAAGGGAAGGCTAGGAAAAAACAAGCTGGTATAGTGTAGTTTACAATGCGGCTCGAGCGGATAAACGATTAGAGTCCCAGATTCCGAAGCCAACGGACCCAGGTTCGAGCCCTATTGGTGGCAAATTCTGGCCAGTGCATGATGAGTTCCCAGTAAGGACAAAATCGTTCTACTGAATGAAATGCCTTTTCCACACCATAAAAAACTTAGCTTATACTGACAAATGTATAGGTCAGGTGTTTACATTAAAATCGCAACCTCGATTTTGTAATAAATGTTCGTTTGAAGTCTAACAGTATAGCATATTTTATTTGTGCAATGGACCGCACAGGATATTTTTACGCAGTCGACCAATAAAAGTTATGCACTTCTTTCAAAGACTAAGTGAAATCAAGACATTCCGTCTAAACTGTGCTACAAGGATAAAAACTTATCTATTGTCATACCTTTCAATTAGGAGAATCGAGTGACCACGGTGGTAGAGCAGAGTGCAAACTTGAATCAGTATATAACCAAGCTCAAACGACAACTGGAATCGACAGAATTAGTAATGGGAACGAAGGAGAAGTATAGCGTCATTTGATTCCCAACAGGACGTGCGAAATTGCTAGGTTGAACAGGTTACCACTTCACAACGACTGCAGAGACAACTCAGCTGAAATCATCATGTCTAATGTGCTGATTTCTCAGTCTCAATAATGAATTGGATTGTAAATTTGGATACAAGTGACTTCATTTCAATAGATTTCATCGCATCATCTCCTATCATCGAAATTGTAATCAAGGTTATTGTTTAAAATGTTAATATTTCGCATACGAAATAAAAATATGAAAAAATTGCAACAAACTACGCAGGAAATATGGTGAGACAAAAGGAATTCAGCTAAAACCAGGCAACGAAATATATTGTCCAGAGACATCAGACTGTTGATCAGACAGAGTCCATCCAAATAGAGGCAGCCAACACTGCCAGACAACAGGTCGCAGGTGACTTCGTTCTCTGTCGTATCAGAGCTGGCAGCAGAAAACTTCGTCGGAGCGCCTGATCTCAATGTGGACGTGTTTGCAAGGCCAGTAAAGGGAATTGGCACACACGCACACACACCTACATTGCAATCAATAAATATCGACACTGTCAATTACACCAGGTCCAGGATACTGGAGAAAGTATAAAACTTCTCTTTTTACCGACCTTTGGATACAGCGGACAACACGCCCTCCTGGCTAAGCCGTACTCCTGCTGCTCAATCCTTGTTTGAATCATGATAACATTCAGGTTTAAAATTATTTCATACTAAGTGTGCGAAGCATAATAAATAAATCTTTGTGTTATAGTTCATCGCATTTAAGAACATATAATTGCGTTTCTACTGCCTTTGAATATGAATGTGTGTGCATATATGTGTGTAAACTAAGATGCATGTGTGTGTGCGTTTATTTATTTCAGACACTGTGGACAAGCTTAAGTTGCAGTGGGAACTGTTCGACTCTAGCACCTGAAAATATTATGCTCCGGATGATCGATGTTCGTCAGCTTTGGCTGGGAAACCAGTCCATGTATCTAAATTAGAGTAACATGTTGCGCGACATGGAAATGATTAATTACCTGATACTTGTTCTACCCAACAATGTGTTTGTATCCACTGTCTACAATTTGATTCCGAATGTATCGACTTCAGGTTTTGGAAGTCATTACAAAGGAAAGCATATCCCACAAGTAATATTACTTATTGATTGCCAAATTGTTTGTACGTTTTCCGTTGAAAGCTTTCCGAAACTAGAAGTCGATATATCCGGAGTCAAATTGTAGACAGTGGATGCAAATACCCCAGCGGGTAGATCAATGAACAGGTAATTTATCTATATATCCAAATAAAACGAGCGTCAAAAAGCATCAATAACATATCGGCACCGTGTGCTCATATATTTTCGACAATTATGACCATGATTATTGTGATCTTGATGATGAAAATGATACATACATACATGTAAACAACCATCGAAAAACATACGCAATAATGTCACGAGTACATGAAATAGTGCGTGCGCACATGAAAATGTGCAAAGACATCTAAGTAAAGACCACCGACTGCAGGATAACACCTGCAGCCTTTACAAATTCGCCATACAACCAGTTTCATTGTGGTGTTTACACTAACATCAATTTATAGATAATTTAATATTGTAACTAAATAGTATGTTTTCATTTTTTAATTTAAGCGTTTTATTCCAGATCAAATGGAATTGGAACAACTCTAATTTAATTCTTCTACCGAACCAAATAGTTTGATATTTGTTGGGAATAATTGTATATTTTATATAAAATCTAATAAGTAGCAAGGTATATTAAATGAAAATAATTGGCCAATAAACTTTCATCTGCGTTTGCTATTAATGTCTGAATTGAATTTATAAATAACTCACACTCTCACTCTTCACAAAATGTTATTCTCTGATTATTTGCTATAAAATTAACGTTATTTCAATATTTTTGTTAACAGTCCCCATTTATGAATTGAAGCCGTCTTGGTGCTGAATGGTCCCGTCACTCCGAGTGCTCCACGCCATCAGTACTAACAATTAACAGATTTTGAGTATCCAATACTTCTGACTGCGGTATTACCATT
>JAQBSW010000793.1:0-157500 GCA_029291075.1 Eudiplozoon nipponicum | reverse complement strand
ACAATAAAAATATTGAATTTCTAATTTAGCCAATTGATTTGAAAGTTTAACAACACAGTTGATAGGAATAATTTTGATATTTATTTCCAACGGTACATTGAATAAACCAAAGGCAACATGAACGGAAAGTATAATCTCATGCACATTCGTTTCGTGCTTACTGGCGACTCATCAGTAGGAGCCGGTATTACGCCCATTAACCACTATATATTTTGATCAAGAATGTGGGATAATAGGACGGTACAATCTCCTAGACGAATGTGAAAACCTGCAATAGTGATGCTAACATCATATAGTCTACGACAATGCGACTTCAACGCTAACTCACACTATATATTATATATACCGAGTCTGTAAAGGATACTAACACTATGGCTATTGTGTTAGTAACCGAGACCAACATTATTGTACCGAAAAGGTACATGTTACTAACACTACGGTTTCCAATTCGGAACATGGTACCAACATGATGGATATCAATTTATGCTATAGTTCACCGAAATTGAGAATTACAACAATTTCTAATCACCTGTTACTCCAGTAAATCCATACACTCTGGCCTTGATCGATATCAGTTACCACATTTCGCGGTAAGCATGACATCATTCAATTCAATATATAACAGTTAAATACTGTTTGTTGCGGAGAATTAATATATATGCAAGTATGTATCAGGTGTTGCGAACCTAGTAACAAATTAGTTCAGTTGTGACCATTAATTTACTGGAGTAACAGGTGATTAGAAATTGTTGTAATTCTCAATTTCGGTTAACTATAGCATAAATTGATATCTATCATGTTGGTACCATGTTCCGACTTGGAAACTATAGTGTTAGTAACATGTACCTTTTCGGTACAATAATGTTGGTCTCGGTTACTAGCACAATAGCCATAGAGTTAGTATCCTTTACAGACTCGGTATATATATTATATAGTGTGAGTTAGCGTTGAAGTCGCATTGTCGTAGACTATATGATGTTAGCATCACTATTGCAGGTTTACACATTCGTCTAGGAGATTGTACCGTCCTATTATCCCACATTCTTGATTAAAATATATAGTGGTTAAAGGGCGAAATACCGGCTCCTACTGATGAGTCGC
The DNA here is from genome assembly GCA_029291075.1 of Eudiplozoon nipponicum. Classification (NCBI taxonomy): domain Eukaryota; kingdom Metazoa; phylum Platyhelminthes; class Monogenea; order Mazocraeidea; family Diplozoidae; genus Eudiplozoon; species Eudiplozoon nipponicum. The sequence goes on along the minus strand of JAQBSW010000793.1, from coordinate 156,399 downwards.
CAGTAAGCACGAAACGAATGTGCATGAGATTATACTTTCCGTTCATGCTGCCTTTGGTTTATTCAATGTACCGTTGGAAATAAATATTAAAATTATTCCTATCAATTGTGTTGTTAAACATTCAAATCAATTAAATACTGTTTGTTGCGAAGAACTAATATATATGAAAGTATGTATTAGGTTTTGCGAACCTAGTAACAAATTAGTTCAGTTGTGACCAGAAGGATAAACCAAAGGCAGCATGAACGGAAAGTATAATCTCATGCACATTCGTTTCGTGCTTACTGGCGACTCATCAGTAGGAGCCGGTATTATGTCCTTTAACCACTATATATTTTCGGTAGAAGAATGTGGAATAATAGGACGGTACAATCTCCTAGACGTATGTGTAAACCTGTAATAGTGAAGCTAACTTAATCTAAAGTCAACGACAATGCGAATTCAATGCTAACTCACACTATATAATATATATACCGAGTCTGTAAAGGATATTAACACTACGGCTATTGTGTTAGTAACTGATACCTTTTTTGAAATCGATGAGTACCGGATACTAACACTATGGTTTCCGTGTCGGTACATGATACCAACCTGATGGATATAAATTTATGCTAAAGTTCACCCAAATTGAGAATTACAACAATTTCCGAACACCTGTTACTCCAGTTAAACCATACACTCTGGCCTTCATCGATATCAGTTATCACATTTCGCGGTAAGCATGTCATCATTCAATTCAATATATTACAGTTACATACTGTTGGTTGCGAAGAACTAATATATATGAAAGTATGTATTAGGTTTTGCGAACCTAATAACAAATTAGTTCAGTTGTGACCAGAAGGATATACCAAAGGCAGCATGAACGGAAAGTATAATCTCATGCATAATTGCATATATATTAGTTCTCCGCAACAAACAGTATTTAACTGTTAAAAAACTTGCATATCATACTTAATAATCCGTAGAAAACCACAAATAAATAGAAATTTGCTAAACAAAATTTTGTTTCGAGAACCGTGATGATAATAAAACTTTAAATATAGTTTGCGATCTTTATGTAAACATACGTTTGTCAGTTCAATCTAAGCATTTTATAATCTAGAAAAGACAACTGGAGTAACAGGTGTTCGGAAATTGGTGTAATTCTCAATTTGGGTGAACTTTAGCATAAATTTATATCCATCAGGTTGGTATCATGTACCGACTCGGAAACCATAGTGTTAGTATCCGGTACTCATCGATTTCAAAAAAAGGTATCAGTTACTAACACAATAGCCGTAGTGTTAGTATCCTTTACAGACTCGGTATATATATTATATAGTGTGAGTTAGCATTGAAGTCGCATTGTCGTTGACTTTAGATTATGTTAGCTTCACTATTACAGGTTTACACATTCGTCTAGGAGATTGTACCGTCCTATTATTCCACATTCTTCTACCGAATATATATAGTGGTTAAAGGGCGTAATACCGGCTCCTACTGATGAGTCGCCAGTAAGCACGAAACGAATGTGCATGAGATTATACTTTCCGTTCATGCTGCCTTTGGTTTATCCTTCTGGTCACAACTGAACTAATTTGTTACTAGATTGGCAGTTTCTAATATTATATGTTTAGCATGTCTTGTTCCTACATATATACACGCAAACAAATTTCAAGATCAGTCTTCTACATTGTAGGCTGAAATGAAGCATAGAACCGTTTACACGAAACTTTCTTAAAGAGACAAACCTGGAATCAGTAAGGGCAACTGGTTTTCCACTCTGCATATTATGGAAGATTATACTTTCCTGTACGAGGTTATGTAAACACTTTCCTTTAACAATTAGTCTTTTTAAGCGCGGATTCATTGGAACAGTAGTTTATCACAGCGAGCAGTTGTAATAAATGGAATACTTGTCTTTACTTAATGCGAACATAAATGAAATACATATTTAAAAAATTAATCCTATACTGGTAAGAAAAAAATAATTGCATAGCATTGAAAACCTTTCTTTTAAAGAATAAATAAATAGCATGGAGAATAACCAATTACAACCTATACCCAGTTAGCTTAAGGTCAAGCAAACTTCAAACGTAAGACATGCAACATGAAAATGTCAAAATCAAATGGAATCGTTTTAAAACAATCATGAAAACGCTTGCATTTTCAACAATAGGTAGTCAAAAGTTGAGCTGAGTTGAATATCTCCAAAGCATAATTCAGAAATTTAAAATAATTTGGGTAAATTAAAACTTTGTTTCAATACATGTTTCTGTATGAAGTTGATTTATTATTTAATAGTTTCGAGATCACTGTTACTTGGGAAGTGGATTGCATCACAACCTGAAATTAAAATGCAAAGAAAATATAACATCAACATAAGGAGGGTAGCATTTCTTACTATGCGAAAATTGTAGTAATTATTATAACAAAATTCAACAAGATTTACGCGTTGAAAGAAAATATTAATTTCATCATCATCATCATCATCATCATCATCATCATCATCATCATCATCATCATCATCATCATCATCATCATCATCATCATCATCATCATCATCATCATCATCATCATCATCATCATCATCATCATCATCATCATCATCATCATCATCATCATCATCATCATCATCATCATCATCATCATCATCATCATCATCATCATCATCATCATCATCATCATCATCATCATCATCATCATCATCATCATCATCATCATCATCATCATCATCATCATCATCATCATCATCATCATCATCATCATCATCATCATCATCATCATCATCATCATCATCTTTCTTATCATCATCAATAACAACAAAAAAACAACAACAATATTATCATTATCACGAACGACAAAATAAAAACCGTCAGTAATAGATGCGTCTGTCATTTAACCATATGAAACTAATAATAATAATAACAAAACTATTAATTATAAACAGATATTAATAAAAAGAAATGAAAATGATTAAATTAATAATTTAAATTTTTTTTAAATAACGGAGAGCGATTTATGAAAAGCAAGACGTAGCTTAAATGGATATTTACCTAGGTAGCACATAGAAATGAGGCAACAAAGACAACTGCATTGCATCGATATCACTGCAAGCATTAAGGCATTGCGAAATCGACAACACAACTTGCTTGCGTGTTTCATTGTACCGTGTCATAAACACGACCAAACATCGCAGTTAAATCCGCCCCACTAGGAAAAATATTTAATCATTATTCTGCCATAAATCTGCAACAAGGTCGCAATTAAGATCGCTTCTATGTCATCTCGCGCAGACAAGAACTACTATGTACACGCCAACCCCAACCGGGTAGGTGAGCGAGTCCTATAATACACGCTTAACAATGAACAAAATACGGAAGTAAGGCATATGATTCCAAATGCTGTTGCATTGTTGATTATGATGATGTAAAACAAATCAAATTACTTTAAAGTGGAGGATCATATTTAGCACGCAAAAACAATATTGAATTAGAACGAACGACGTTAAGGTCGCAGAGCTTTCAAATTTTGAGTAGATTAACATACCATCTCGGAAGCAGCCAATTCCGTATGGCGTAGGCATTCGATTTACAAAGGCAAACAAATCATCGATAAATGTGTTCAACGCTTTATAGGTAAGCATACGACAGGGTAGATGGGCGATCGACTTCAGTTTATAGTTGGTAAATAACGTCGGCATTAAGTACAAGTAATGCATAAATTTGAGTGTAAAACTCGCATACAAAGGCCAAATAACAACAGAAATACTGTAAAATGAAGCATATTGCGGATGAAATTATCTACGCTTCCAACAGAATTTCAATGACATCCTGTTACACATTCTGTCATAGATCACACCTTTTATTTATCCTAAAGTTATAATATAAAGTAATGTCTTCTAATTATTTATTATGTGTTGCGCGCCTAGTAAAAAATAGTTCAAATTCTACAAAAGGATTAATCAATTCCGCAAAACCGAAATGTATAACCTCATATTCATATCTGTTTAAGATTCAAAGATTTTTATGATGGGGAATGCGTGTATCCAATCAATATACGTAGACTAGGATATACAATTAAAATATGGAAATAATTAGAGATCGAATATAGACAGGCTCTGACAGGAGACAAGAAATCACGTAGTCTTGGAAGGCTGCACGCTTATTGCGACATGTAATCGCAATAGATTAACTAGGCTAATTAGAGTATCAACTGAAATAAAATCTGGAATGAATTTCATGATTGTAACATCCGTAGAGAAATTCGTAGGCCCAGTGTTTAATAAAGCGAACTTGAAAAAACACCGGTCCAATTTTACCTAATTAATCGCACAACATATTAAAATTGTCGTCAGTTATACGTACTGACACGTTTCGGCCTTCCAGCTAAAAAATTTTTGTTAGTTTGATACTGAAATTATTGACTATGGTTACATATTAGTGGTGGCGAAGAATAAATTTATATGCAATTTAGTATTAGGTACTGTGCAACTAGTAACAGATTAGTACAAATGGGACCGAAATGATATAACAAATTTAACATGAAGGAAAGGTTCAATCTCATGTACACATGCGATTAGTATTTAACGGCAACTTATGAGCAGAATCCGACACTTCGCCTCAAATTCATTATATATTTTGTGGAACAGTTAGACATTACAATCTTATATACACCTGCCTATTTAAGTAGTAATAGAGTTAACTTTATATTACGCATTCACCTATGTGACTTCAAAGCCAACTCACATAAGACATGTTTCCATGAAGTTATACATTTCCTTACTAGCTACGTAATAACAAATTTTAAAAAAAATTATTAACCGTGTCTTGTTTAAATAAATATCCGATGTTTATAGAAAGTGTTGTGAAATATCTTTAGTGTCAATACTGTTTGTGAATGTTACAATTCTATTTAAAAACAAACTATCTAACATTAGCTAATCCATTAGAGGCAACATGACTATGTTTGGACTTTAAATCAAAACTGTGCTTAACATGGCATTCTTAAACATTGTGGAAATATCAAGTTTATTTTAAATGATGATTGTAACGCTTCAAGAGGTCAACCATTTAATTTTTTTGGTTTTGAAGATGGCCATGAAAACCATTTACAGCTAAATGCCGTGTTTGGATGAAGTGCCAGAGCAGAATCGAATGTCTTTAAAAACTGACAGCCTTTCTCTCTGTGTGTGTGTGTGTGTGTGTGTGTGTGTGTGTGTGCATTATTGTTCAAAGCGTGGCGGATGCGGTTGTAGAAAATATTCCATGTGAATGATGTGCAAATTATTATCAACAAGCAGAAGAGCATGAAAGGCAAGATGGGTCAACGTTGTTTTGAGTGACAGAATAATTATTGTTGATGTCCTAGCCAAATTTGTTCATTGAAACAAATCTTTCACAATTAACAATCGGCATTTAGTCGAATCATTAAGAATTTTATGAAAATTTTGAAATTTTCTTTGACATTCGACAAGTATGCCTCCATGCTCCAACCCTTTTCGTTGTGTTGTCGACGATGAAATCGCCGCACCACACTCCGGAGTGGAAACTGATGGTTGTAACTGACATTCTGATACCGAAAACACTGACTACGTTAACCAGATGATGGTAAAGGATAAACGAGCCCAAGAGCGTTTTTATTTGTGCTCAAGAAGTATCCTCCCAGTATCACCTGAAACTCAACGCCAATTTGAATTCACATCTCAAATCATGTTAAATGGTACCATGATAAAATTCATACATTCTTTCGATTAACACGGACCTCTGGTGGCGAAGGACAAATCGGCTTCTGGCCAGATTTCCAAACGTATTATTCTTGCAATACCTGTTTTTGGCAAGTTATGAAAACCATTCCGACATCGCCCAATGTTTTCACATCAATCATAATGTCGATCCACCTTTATGTTGTAGAAACTTCGAATTTGACTCATTTTAGCTGTCCAGATTGCATTTTAAGCTATACATCCGCTCTGATTTGTTTAGCTCACTGCCAACTGGGCGTTAGAAATCAATAAGTAAGAGCAAAAATTACGAGCCGTCTGGTTCTATACGACCGCTATTTTATTTTCAATCACTATAAAACCTTCTTAAGGAACGTTGATATTGCTAGTTTGGGCCTTGTTTGATTTGGCCAGTTTCAGCTCTAGCGGAAAACTGGACCAGGTTAATTTTTCCATATTGGCATATATTTCTTTGGAAACCAGCGGACTGGAGATCTAATTTCCCAGTTATGACAGTATAAAAGAAAGAAAGTGTGTATTAGGTTCGCAAAACCTAATACATACTTGCATATATATTAGGTCTTCGCAACAAACAGTATTTAAATGTATAAAAGAAACGCGTATCTCATTCACTCTAACTTCATTAAAAATATACGGTGTGATCATTGCTTATCAAAGCATGAGAAGAACATTTTCTGAAAGATTAGGAAGAGCATAAAATGAGAATCATGAGTTTCTTCCTAACTATCGTAAAATACCCAAAGAAGCATCCAATTCTCCCACATTAATGAATTAAGTCATTTTAGTATCAAATCCTCCTTCTGCTATATCCTAGTTAGTGTCAAAACAATTACTGCAGTCCCCGATTCTACTTATAAAATTGTTGAAATAGTAAATAAAACGCACAACTCAAACAGAGAAAGAGACTACGTTGTCCTACTTGAAAACTCGTTAGACAATTTAAGAACCAGTAATAAAATAATTAAAATGTTGGAGTGTAAGTCAAAATTAACACAATAGGTTCACATATGTTTACCGCAGTCTTTCTTTCTTTCTCCGAAAACCTATATCAACAAACAATCGATAAATCATTTAATAAAAGTACACAAACACACAAACACAACCCAAACAGAAACACGCACTATATATCCATAGCACAATGTTGAAATTTTAAAATCAAGCTATTATTTTTACCGCTTATATCATGGGTGGTCAAAATAAAGTACAAATTTGCATTAACACATTAATTTATATGTAACGATTTCTTTTCTTTGTTTGATCACTTAACAAGTGAAAAAATGATACACAGACAAAAATTAATGAGTTTAGTAATTAAATGGTGGATATTTAAATACAACTTAAATTTTGCATGAATTTAATCGAACATTCTGTTACACAGTCAGCTAAGTACCTGAACTATTATAGGCCATTTAATCCAGACAGTCAATCTGTCAGGCTGCGGTCTTGATATAAACACCTGACCCATTAATTACTTACATATGTCAGTATAAACTAAGATTGTATAGTGTAGAAAAGGCAATTCATCCAGTAGACCGGTTTCGTCCTTATTGGGAACTTATCAAGTACTGGCCAGAATTTTCCGCGGAAAAATTGACTAACCAAGTTACATTAGTTAGTATATAACTGAAAATTGTGTGTAGTGTAGTGTGCGGCAGGATAGCTCAGTGGTTAGAGCACCAGATTCCGAAGCAGACGTGCCCAGGTTCGTATCCTGTCCGCGGCAAATTCTGGCCAGTACTTGATGAGTTCCCAATAAGGACGAAACCGGTCTACTGGATGAATTGCCTTTCTACACTATACAATTCTTAGTTTATACTGACATATGTAAGTAATTAATGGGTCAGGTGTTTATATCAAGACCGCAACCTTGATTATAATAATCGTTATCACCACCCGCGCAACCAATGTTCGTTTAATTATATAAATGTTCATTTCAATACCCTTTCCCCATGTAATGTGGTGTCTGTTCAGTAATGACAGATTGGGCATGGTTAGTTGGAACTTTGGGTCTAAATGGATGCCATATGAGCTCCACCTAAAGGAAAAATTGACTAACCAAGTTACATTAGTTAGTATATAACTGAAAATTGTGTGTAGTGTAGTGTGCGGCAGGATAGCTCAGTGGTTAGAGCACCAGATTCCGAAGCAGACGTGCCCAGGTTCGTATCCTGTCCGCGGCAAATTCTGGCCAGTACTTGATGAGTTCCCAACAAGGACGAAACCGGTCTACTGGATGAATTGCCTTTTCTACACTATACAATTCTTAGTTTATACTGACATATGTAAGTAATTAATGGGTCAGGTGTTTATATCAAGACCGCAACCTTGATTATAATAATCGTTATCACCACCCGCGCAACCAATGTTCGTTTAATTCAATATGTCTACATGGTGCTCAGTGGTTAGAGCACCAGATTCGAAGCAGACGTGCCCAGGTTCGTATCCCGTCCGCGGTAAATTCAATGGTACTTGATGAGTTCCAAGGAAAACTTTAATTCAAATTTCTACCATGTAATATCTATATTTTAATCTGTCTAGCTGCACTTCTGCGTCTTATTCGTTAATATTGTATTTTTCTCAAAAATAAGACATTCAAACGTAGCGAAATTCTGAAATATGCAAATGCCACAATGAATAATCACATTGAGTCTACATGTCTCAAATTTGGGAAGTCTTCAACAGTAACAGAGTCAATTGTAAATGGAAATGGACTAACTCCTAGCAGTAATTCTAAAAAACATCTTATTATAATCATAACAACTTACTTAATCTAACAATTTGAACACAGAAAACAAACTAGATGAAAAAGTGGTATTGAAATGAACATTTATATAATTCAACGAACATTGGTTGCGCTGGCGGTGATAACATTTATTATAATCAAGGTTGCGAACATACATTTGTCTAAATAGACTAAGAATTGTTAGTGTAGAAAAATAGATTCATCCAGTAGATCGGATTCGTTTTCATTTGGAATTCACCACGTACCGTTCAGAATTTACCGCGGACAGGGCTCGGACATGGGCATATCTGCTTTAGAATCTGTTGTTCTAAGCACTGAGCCACCATGCCGCATGCTAAATCCAATTACCATTCATATACTAATTAATTTTTCTTCGTTAGTCTTTTCATTACGTGGAGTCCATTTTGCAACAAAACACCTCTAATCTGTCACTAAAGAACAGACACCACGTTTCCTGATGAGCGTTGTTGTATAGAACATTTATATTTAAATCAGGGTTACGAACTTGATGTTAACATAAGCCCAAATAAATACACACAATTGTCAGTATAAATTAGGCATTGAATAACGTGGACAAGGCATTTCATCAATTAGACCAGTTTCGTACAAATTCGGAATTTTCGCGTACTTCAACTATCTATCTATCTATCTATCTATCTATCTATCTATCTATCTATCTATCTATCTATCTATCTATCTATCTATCTATCTATCTATCTATCTATCTATCTATCTATCTATCTATCTATCTATCTATCTATCTATCTATCTATCTATCTATCTATCTATCTATCTATCTATCTATCTATCTATCTATCTATCTATCTATCTATCTATCTATCTATCTATCTATCTATCTATCTATCTATCTATCTATCTATCTATCTATCTATCTATCTATCTATCTATCTATTTATCTATCTATCTATCTTTCTTTCTTTCTTTCTTTCTTTCTTTCTTTCTTTCTTTCTTTCTTTCTTTCTTTCTTTCTTTCTTTCTTTCTTTCTTTCTTTCTTTCTTTCTTTCTTTCTTTCTTTCTTTCTATCTATCTATCCATCCATCAATCTATGTATATATATATATATATAAACTTTTTTAATTTTAAATCTAACCATCTATCAATATATCTATATTTTGTCCTTAATCCAAATATATGTGTCTATTATGTTATTTATTGAAGAATATCTATCTACCTATTATATATTTAAAAAAATATATATTATATAATTAAGTTTTCTCATTTATCCATCCTTCTATCCATTCGAATATTTGTGGAGAAATACAACGCGATTTTTATAGTGGTTCTAACGAAGACAAGAACTTTAACAATAATTGAAGACAGGAAATCACATTCTTTGATTTCCACAAAACACGTGAAAAAATGTCAGTAAAATTATTTCAATTATTTTGGTTGCCTGGATTGTTTTTCCATTACGTTGAATCTGAAGGCCATGTTATAAAAGCATGCAATGCGCTTATATTTCAACTTAAGACGCTTTGAAATATATTCAATTTTATTTAGCACCTTTGGGAGTTTGCATGTCTACATGCATGTAATTAACTTATTTTAATTAGTATAATTAAACGAACATTGGTTGCGCGGGTGGTGGTAACAATTATTATAATCCAGGTTGCGGTCTTGATATAAACACCTGACCCATTAATTACTTACATATGTCAGTATAAACTAAGAATTGTATAGTGTAGAAAAGGCAATTCATCCAGTAGACCGGTTTCGTCCTTATTGGGAACTTATCAAGTACTGGCCAGAATTTGCCGCGGAAAAATTGACTAACCAAGTTACATTAGTTAGTATATAACTGAAAATTGTGTGTAGTGTAGTGTGCGGCAGGATAGCTCAGTGGTTAGAGCACCAGATTCCGAAGCAGACGTGCCCAGGTTCGTATCCTGTCCGCGGCAAATTCTGGCCAGTACTTGATGAGTTCCCAATAAGGAAAACTTAGTTCAAATTTTCTTACCATGTAATATTCATATTTTAAAACTCTTCTTCAATAAAATTTCTACTATTTAAACGTAAACGCGGAAAGGACGAAGTTTTTGACAAATGGAACACATTGTGTGAAGATATGTTTCCTTCTTAGCAAGTTATTTCGAATATCACCATGAACAGTATTTTTGGTGACTTTCAAATACGTAAATTTATTAGGTGTTGCGAACCTAGTAACAAATTAGTTCATTTGTGACCAGAAGGATAAACCAAAGACAGCATGAACGGGAAGTATAATCTCATGAACATTCGTTTCATGCTTACTGGCGACTCATCATTAGGAGCCGGTATTACGCCCTTTAGCCACTATATATTTGGATGAGGAATGTGGGATAACAGGACGATACAATCTCCTATATGAATGTGTAAACCTGCAATAGTGAAGTTAACATCATATAAAGTCTACGACAATGCGACTTCAACGCTAACTCACACTATATAATATATATTCCGAGTCTGTAAAGGATATTAACACTATGGCTATTGTGTTAGTAACCGATACCAGCATTATTGTACCGAAAAGGTACATGGTACTAACAGTATGGTTTCCGAGTCGGTACATGATACCAACGTGATGGATATCAATTTATGCTAAAGTATTAATTTATTCCTTTCCGTGCAATTTTTCTCTGTGCAAAACTTTGTCAGTACTTCATCCACAAGGAAATAATATCCTCTCTCTTACTTATACATACAATGGCATGCCTCGTTATAACAAAAATATTTTATGGCTAAGGATTGATTTGGTTGTGTTTTATTCCCTAGTGTTGTAACAAGTAGAATCAATAAGTTGGTTCTTTTAACAGATTTGTAGTGAAGTTTCTTCCATATTCACCATATAATACGTGAACACTTCCGTTTCTGTTGCCAGAATTACCTATCGTTTATAAAACAGCATAGAATCAGCGTAATATACTGAAATTTCACTGCCACGCAACCTTGAATTTGATAGATTTGTGTAGTCGGTATTGAAGGTTTTCAACTGCGTAGGCTGATTTCTTCTACAGGCGTGCTGGTCTTACAATCCTGAACAGTGCTAAAACGCAACCAATGCAGCATAATTAAACATAGAGGCATTCAAATCATCACAGCGACCATATAATCCAGTCGGCATTGATGACCAAAATATGCACCCTAAGGCCCTTTTCATTTCCACAAATGTAACTTCCAAAGTGGGGGTTTTAGTGAATTAAATGGTGAAATAATATCCATTTTGCTCATGATAAGTTTTATTGTCTAGAGAATGAATCAATGTTTTTCCTCTTCTACATTATTCCGTATAAAATTGACTGTAAATAAAGAAAAATAGAATGACGTTAAAAAAATCTCAAAAGAACATTTCAAGATGGGACTCAAAATCAGTATAAATAAAAACTTTTAAAAAGGCTACTTTTTTATGTTACTGTGAAACTATTTAGTTATAAAAAGATGGCGAAACAGGACCATTATCATCGTATTTCCATGAGATTTTTGTAACTAATTGCGTATTCAATCTAATAGAGTATTTGCTGAACTTTTTAAGAAATATTTCTTTTTACAAATTATAGCAGCAATCATTTATTTGATTTGATTATTAGTTTAATGGCGTATTACGATTTAAATAAAATATTTGAAAAAAGCATAGAATATTACACGCGTACGTTCAATAATTGAAATCAGAAAAAGCACAACATATGTCGATGGAAATGTTGTTCTATTTTGACGAAATAATTTGATTCTATTCGGTTAAAAATTCTCAATTATTTTTGCGAAATGCGATGCCACTATGATATTAAACTAGTACATTTACACTTGAGGTATACATTTAATATAATTAAACGAACATCGGTGACAAAAATTACATTGAACAAGGTTGCGATCTAGTTATATGTACTTGGCTCATTTTGCATAGTAGTTTGCCAGTATAAACTAAGTATTGTATGGTGTGGAAAAAGCAATTCATCCAATAGACTGCTCAAATCTTTTTTTACGATTTGCCAACCAGCTGACTCTAGCTGGTAGATTCAGAAACTTCATAATGAAACTTGCCGACGTTAAATATGTGGAATTCTTTCATTAATAAATGTCTTTTATGAGGCTCAATTTATTACAACTGCTCGCTGTGATAAACTACTGTTCCAATAAATCCGGGCTGAAGAAGACTAATTGTTAAAGGAAAGTGTTTACATAACCTCGTATATGAAAGTATAATCTTTCATAATATGCAGTGTGGAAAACCAGTTGCCTTTGCTGATTCCAGGTTTGTCTCTTTAAGAAAGTTTCGTGTAAACGGTTCTATGCTTCATTTCAGCCTACAATGCAGAAGACTGATCTTTAAATTTGTTTGTGTGTATATATTTAGGAACAAGACTTGTAAACATATAATATTGGAAACTGACAATAAAAATATTGAATTTCTAATTTAGCCAATTGATTTGAAATTTCAACAACACTGTTGATGGGAATAAGTGTGACATTTATTTCCAACGGTTCATTGCTTGCTGTCACCAATAAGTACAGGTAAGTATAATCTTTCATAATATGCAGTGTGGAAAACCAGTTTCCTTTGCTGATTCCTGATTCGTCTCGTTAAGAGACTTTCGTGTAAATGGTTCCAGGCTTCACTTTAGTCTACAATGCAGGAGACTGATCTCGAAATTTGTTTCTGTATATATGTAGGAACAAGACTGGTAAATATATAACATTGCAAACCGGCAAAAAGACTCCGTTTGCAAAGTATAGCCATAAAAATATTGAAAGTCTAATTTAGCCAATTGATTTTAAATTTCAACAAAAATGTTGATGGGAATAAGTGTGACATTTATTTTCAGCGTTAGATTAAATACTTAAATACTGTTTGTTGCGGAGAACTAATATATATGCAAGTATGTATTAGATGTTGCGAACCTAGTAACAAGCTAGTTCAGTTGTGACAAGAAGGATAAACCAAAGGCAGCATGAACGGAAAGTATAATCTCATGCACATTCGTTTCGTGCTTACTGGCGACTCATCAGTAGGAGCCGGTATTACGCCCTTTAACCACTATATATTTGGTAGAAGAATGTGGAATAATAGGACGGTACAATCTCCTAGACGAATTTGTAAACCTGCAATAGTGAAGCTACCATCATATAAAGTCAACGACAATGCGACTTCAACGCTAACTCACTTTATATAATATATATACCGAGTCTGTAAAGGATACTAACACTTTGGCTATTGTGTTAGTAACTGATACCTTTTTTTAAATCGATGAGTACCGGATACTAACACTTTAGATTATGTTAGCTTCACTATTACAGGTTTACACATTCGTCTAGGAGATTGTACCGTCCTATTATTCCACATTCTTCTACCAAATATATAGTGGTTAAAGGGCGTAATACCGGCTCCTACTGATGAGTCGCCAGTAAGCACGAAACGAATGTGCATGAGATAATACTTTCCGTTCATGCTGCCTTTGGTTTTGTTATGTTGTTCCACAATTGGTTAAATACAATGGGATTGGTGTTTACTTCAAGCTCGCAAACTTGATTTTAAATTATTTCGTTATATTTGTAGCGCATAAAATTCGTACCAGGGTACATATGCTTTGGTGTCTCCTCAGCCCCAACCTAGCTAATAAGATTAGAAGCGGTCTACTAGTTTAATTAAATACTGTTTTTTGCGGAGAACTAATATATATATGCAAGTATGTATTAGATGTTGCGAACCTAATAACAAATTAGTTCAGTTGTGACAAGAAGGATAAACCAAAGGCAGCATGAACGGAAAGTATAATCTCATGCACATTCGTTTCGTGATTACTGGCGACTCATCAGTAGGAGCCGGTATTACGCCCTTTAACCACTATATATTTGGGTGAGGAATGTGTGATAATAAGACGGTGCAATTTCCTACACGAATGTGTAAACCTGTAATAGTGAAGCTAACACTATGTAAAGTCTCGACAATGCGACTTCAATGCTAACGAACTCTATATAATATTTATACTGATGAGTCGCCAGTAAGCACGAAACGAATGTGCATGAAATTATACTTTCCGTTCATGCTGTCTTCGGTTTATCCTTCTGGTCACAACTGAACTAATTTGTTCAGCAACACCTAATAGATTCTTGTATTTCTCAGCTAGTTTAAGGTGAAGCAAATGTCATACGGAAGACATGCAACATGAAAAAATTCAAAATCACATCCAATTGTTTTAAAACAATCATGAAAATGCGTTCATTTTGGGCTGAGTTAAATATCTACAATGTATAATTCTGAAGTTTAAAATAATTAATGTAAATTAAATCTTTATTGGAAAAAATACTTCTCTATGAATTGATCTATTTTATAATGGTTTCGAGATCACTGTCATCTAGGAAGTGGACTGTATCACAACCTGAAATAAAAAAATAAAAGAAAATATAACATGAACATAAGGAGGGAAGTAATTCTTACTATGCAAAAATTGCAGTTCATATTATAACTGTAATAAAAATGAAAACACAATTTAACAACATTTACGCGTTCAACAAAAAGATGAATTTCATCATAATCATCACCATCATCATCAACATCAATAACAAAAATATTATCATCATGACGACCAGCAAAATAAATCCGTCAATAACAGATACCTCAATGTCATATAATCATGTGAAAATAAAAACATAAAACTAATAAAGAAAAATTAAATTTGCTTCAGAGTCCAGGGTTCTGTCCGATGCGAAACTACTGCTGCATATAACACTCAATTTAAATTCATAAAAGCCTGTTTTTACTGGCCTTTCTGTCTTGTAGAACGTATTTGGAATCTCTTAATACATGAAGTTCTTACTAGCCACCACTGATCTGTCATTATGCTATATTCGTCAAGTACTCTCCAGAATTTGCCAAAGACGGGGCTCTAACTGGGGTAAATTTTATTCAGTTTGTGAATTGGTCGACTGTGCCAACTGTGCAGCACTTAACGTGCGTTTTCATGTAATATATGAAGTTATTTTTTGTTTCGCCTTTCTTTCAAAATAAATCTATTTGGAATATATCAATATATGAAGTTTTATCTAGTCACCTCTCATTTTCCATTATGCAACAGACATCATGATAGATCAGGAAGTTATACTAAACTGAAGTCTAAAGGTAGAACTTTAATCATGTGCACGTATCTGGTATAAACTAAATATTGCATCGGGTAGCAAATACAATTCATCCAATAGGTCGATTTGTTCCCTATTGGGAACTTTCCAAGTACTCTCCAGAAGGAAATTCTGAATGAAACATGAGTTGGTTTATTACATATTAGGTGTAGAGTGTGTAGGAATGGTGACACAATGGTAAGCGCCTCGAACACCGAAGAAAACGTGTCCAGTTAAAGCCCTCTTTGCGGAAAATTATGAACATTAACTTATTAATTTCAAATAAGTGCAAAATCACTTTCTTTTTAATTGCTGTTGAAACCTGAAATACATTTTTATTCTATACCGATACCTTATGTAATCACTATTCTCTTATTAGACTCCAATTAAATATAATTTCCCAAAATGAGGTGATGTCTGTTGCCTTATGAAAGATTGTGGGATCTAGTTAGATCTTCAGGTATAAACGGATCCCAATTAGTACCAAGCTCCGAATCAAATGTCCCGCGGAAAATATAAGATATTACTTAACGTAATACCAAAAAAGACGAAACTGATCTACCGAATGAATTGCCTCTGCTACCTTATACATTTTGTTGTTTAAACTGGCATAAAATATATAATAAAATCCTGCCATTAATAGTCAACATGTATTTTTATATATTCATATATATATATATATATATATATATATATATATATATATATATTGATAGTTTCTAATTTCACCATTTTTTAAAATGTAAGAACAAAACAACGTACTCCATGGAATAACATTTATTAATAAATCTTATTTCTACCAGTATCTACAGCCATTGTTCTGGATTCGTTAATATATTCGTTCATCCAATCCCACTGTACATGTGTTGTAACCATTCTCCACTTCGTTATGCTGGCCTTTGCTTTGCGCAATTTAGACCACTACTTTTGTGCAATTTAGACCACTCCTTTTGCGTAACGTCATTTGGTGTGTCATCGCTTTCATTGTAATTGTGTCCGTAATTGATGTATGTGTCGTATTTTGCGAAGCGTTGGCTATTTTTAAAGGCATGTCGGTTATGTCTTTGCTCCAGTCCAATTTAATTTCTTTTTGAATTATTTTCTGCACGTTTAAGCAGAGCTTCAGCTTATTAATTGCAATGGCTTCAAAAGCCAGAAGCATTTTCTCTGTTTTTGCCTTGTAGAGAACTGAAAATTTTTTACTACTAACAGCATGACCTGTGAGTAGTACATGTTCGCAAATTGCTGATTTTTGTGCAGGAGCTGCATCTCTCTTTAATAGTTTTTGAGGGAGATGCTGATTTATTCTAGTTTCGAGCCTCTTTTGATCTGCCGATGTACTGAGCGTTGCAGGTACATTGAAATTTGTATACAGACAAAGGTGTTGACGTCACAGAGAGGCTATCTTTTTCATTCGTGCGCATCAGTTTTGTTGTGTTGAACACCAGTCTCACCTGTATTGATGGAAACTGTGCTTTTGTCGCTCGAATTACTTTTCGTTTGAAGATTTCCGCTGGAAGATCACCTCAAAGGGAACACTAAGCGTTACTATCTGGGGAGTTTGATTTTCTTCCAAATTGGCCACGATTTTGTTGCGTTGCCTCAAGTTGTATTCAATGAACCATTCCGGATAGCCATTATTTCTCAACGCTTCGCGAAGCAAATTTAGCTCTACTTCAATGTTGTCCGGTGAACAAATCCTGTATATTCGTGTGTCCAAATTTATTATTAGGTTCCTTTTGTACGCCCTTGGCACACTACTCATATAATGGATATATTGTCCAGTCCAGCGTGATTTCTTGTGAACTGACCTTGAGATGGTACCTTCTTCATCTCTCGTTATTCCTACATCTAGGAAGGATAAATATCCGTCTTTTTCTTCTTCTATTGTAAACTTGATTGCCTGGTCTACCTTGTTTATGTGATGTAGCAGTGAATTTGTATATTCATTCTTTTCAACGACCATGAAAGTATCGTAAACGTACGGACGCAATTACAATGAAAGCGATGACACACCAAATGACGTTACGCAAAAGGAGTGGTCTAAATTGCACAAAAGTAGTGGTCTAAATTGCGCAAAGCAAAGGCCAGCATAACGAAGAGGAGATTGGTTACAACACATGTACAGTGGGATTGGATGAACGAATATATTAACGAATCCAGAACAATGGCTGTAGATACTGCTGGAAATAAGATTTATTAATAAATGTTATTCCATGGAGTACGTTGTTTTGTTTATATATATATATATATATATATATATATATATATATATATATATTCCAAACAATCTACATTGGCTTGGAATATTGCTATTAGTACTTCATAAGGTAAAATCCAGTGAATTAATGAGAGTATGCTTATTGTGAATAAATGGCTTATTCATTTTGTGAACCCTTAATCATTGGTTAATCATTTGATAAAGATCGACGATAAGGTAAACTGCCGAGTAGTTTGTCGCTAATGAACAACTAAAAGGGTCGATATATAGAAGTCAAGAAAAGACCAGGCTCGAGACATTTTGAGAGGATGCCAACCGACAGGACAAGGAGAAATTTAGGAGCATGCTTTAAGCGAAACACAGCCAATTTAACTCTATATAATATATATATATATATACCGAGTCTGTAAATTTCGGTGAATGGTGGCATAAATTGATATCCAGCATATGGGTACCGACTCGGTAACCAAAGTGTCAGTACCATGTATCTTTTCGGTACAAAAATGTTGGTATCGTTTACTAACACAATAGCCATAGTGTTAGTTTCCTTTACAGACTCGGTATATATATTATACAGTGTGAGTTAGCGTTGAAATCGCATTGTCGTAGTCTTTATATGATGTTGGCTTCACAGTTGCAGGTTTATACATTCGTCTACGTTATTGTACCGTCTTATTATCGCATATTCTTCTACCAAATATATAGTGGTTAAATGGCGTAATACCGGCTCCTACTGATGAGTCGCCAGTAAGCACGAAACGAATGTGCATGAGATTATACTTTCCATTCATGCTGCCTTTGGTTTATCCTTCTGGTCACAACTGAAATAATTTGTTACTAAGTTCGCAACACCTAAAACATACTTGCATATATATTAGTTCTTCGCAACAAACAATATTTAACTGTAATATATTGAATTGAATGATGTCATGCTTACCGCGAAATGTGATAACTGATATCGATCAAGGCCAGAATATATGGATTTACTGGAGAAACAAGTGTTCAGAAATTATTGTTATTCTCAACTTCGGTGAATTATAGCATAAATTGATATCCATGTACCGACTCGGTAACCATAGTATTAGTACCATGTACCTTTTCGGTACAATAATGTTGGTATCGTTTACTAACACAATAGCCATAGTGTTAGTATCCTTTATAGACTCGGTATATATATTATATAGTGTGAGTTAGCATTGAAGTCGCATTGTTGTTGACTTTAGATTATGTTAGCTTCACTATTACAGGTTTACACATTCGTCTAGGAGATTGTACCGTCCTGTTATTCCACATTCTTCTATCAAATATATAGTGGGTAAAGGGCGTAATACCGGCTCCTACTGATGAGTCGCCAGTAAGCACGAAACGAATGTGCATGAGATTATGCTTTCCGTTCATGCTGCCTTTGGTTTATCCTTCTGGTCACAACTGAACTAATTTGTTACTAGGTTCGCAACACCTAATACATACTTGACTATCTCAATCGTTTTGTCACCTTCGTGATAAATTTCATCTAAATGGCTGCATTGATACATCTTAGTCTATCTCTTAACAACAACTCAGTTTTCACTAAATAAAAGTACGTCATGTAAGTCTCTGTAGGCATTTGTCTGCATACATACACTATTGAAAGTGAAATATCACTCGTCTAATAACACACACCGACGAGTGACTAGATAAGTGTACGCCATGTCTGTATGTGTTTTTTATAATGATAAGTTAATCACTTAAATAAAGCTGCACTGTTTCTATTATATAAGTGAATCTAAAGTTTTTAATAAATATACCACTTTAAACATGGAAAACTTATTATTTTAAACTTTTTTTACTTAAATTTAATATTTACTAGTGTAAAACTTGTTAAGGAAGGGGAAAAAATAATGTAAGTTAGCGGTCGCAGAATTTTCTGATGGCAAATATTCGATAGTTAATGAAAAAATATGCTTAATTTAGACTAATACAAATTAAATAAGAGTCAGAAAAATATTTATAAAACACCCTTCTGATAGAAAGCTTATAAAAACACTGTAAATCTTTGGCGACACATAAATTATCGCTTTTTCAATAAGTGTTACGTTATACAGGGGAACTCATATGATAAATGTGGTAGGTGAGCTCGAAATAAATTATAAAAATATGGAGTAATCCTAATTATACGTAAGATTTTGTTAGTTTTTCTTCCACAACCATCTTAAAATAGTGGTTGATTCAACTATCTTGTCATTTTACTCGCGAGAGTTTCCGATTCTGCTTTGAAATATTTACTGCGGATGAACTCGTTAACGAAATATACAATCAATTTTAATTTTGATGTAATTGTAATTGACCTGGTTTTTATCAAATTACGTGTCTGTTCGTAAACCCCTCTAGGATGTATTATAGTGGTTCCCATGATGTTGAGGGATCTTACGAAAAGCTCTGACATAAATTGACTACCACGATCACTAGTGACCTTTACCGGAACACCATAATGCGATATCCAATTATGTAGGAACGTGAACAAAACTTCTTGCGCTGTCATGTCTTTTAAAATCGCCACTTCAAATTGACGACTAAATCTATCTACCATAGTCAGCAAGTATTTATTCCATTTACTTCAGGCATCTCGACAATGTCTATATGTACGTGTCTGAACCGTCCAATTGGTTTACCAATATTCTGTATCTCGGTTCCCGTATGTCTCCACACCTTCCACGCTTGAACCTTGAAACAGGCTCTTACCCATGCCCGTATGTCTTTAGACTTGTGCGGCCATAAGTATCTGTCGTTAATCAATCGAATGGTGGCTTTAATGGATGGATGACCCATGTCATGTAACACTTGGATAGTCTTGGCCCGTAACTCCAATGGCACATAAGGTCGTGGTTGACTTTTAGATGTTTCGCATAACAACCACTTGCCACTTATAAGCTTACGAACATATCCTGGTTTTTTGGACAATACTAATGTAAAGGGATCCGATTCTTGCGCTTCCTCGATTTGACTAACGAAATCGTGCATTGATTCATCTATACTTTTCAATGGACCTTGAAATATCAGCTCGACATCAGCTTCATTCGGTCGGCTAAGTGCATCGGCTACCACATTCTCTTTACCAGCAATATGAGACACTGTAAAATCGAACTCTGCTAACCGTGTTATTTGGGAATTTACTCTACGAGAGTAATAACTTAAACTTATGCCTGTCTAAGTAATGCTCGAAATGTAGCAATGCGGCATACTCTGCTAGAAGCTCTTTGCCAAACGTATCATAACGTTTTTCTCGATCATTAAGCTTACGGCTATAAAACCCAAACGGTCTTACTATGTCCTGATATCTTTGCTGTAGCACTGCCCCTAATGCAACATCTTAGGCATTTCTGATTAGTTCGAAAGGTTTTTCCCAATCTACAGGTGCTAATGTGGTTACGTCACTTAACATATCCTTGGCCTTTTGGAAATTTTCTCGGTCTGCTTGACTCAAGTTTATAGGGCAAGACTTCTTGATCGTGCTCTTTTCACGATTGAGATGGCTTGTTAACGATCCAAGAATTCCGGCTAGACCTAGAATGAATCGACGATAATAGCTGATCATGCCCAAGAACCTTCGCAACTGGCGTACGGTTCGGGGTTCTGTTACGTCCTTAATAGCTTGGACCTTATCTTCCAAAGGTTTAATTCCGTCTTTGGAAAGTATATGACCAAGGTATTTAACTGAAGAGCAACCTATATTACTCTTATTAGGTTTGACCACTAATCCATATTGTTCCAGCCTGGTCAAAACCGTTTCCAAATGCGTACGATGTTCATTTCGTGAGCGACTAAATATTATTATTTCGTCTATATATACCCTCACAAATGGACAATTCTGAAGGATTTCTTCAGCCAAACGCTGCAATGTCTGACTGGCAGTTTTCAAACCAAAGGGCATTCGAAGAAATTCATGCGATCCCCCTCCTGGAAATCGGACTGCGGTGAGTGATACCGAACTTTCCTCCTTTGGTACCTGATAGTACGCTTTCTGGAGATCTATAGTTGAATAAACTTCATACCCCATTATATCTCGGAGTAAGGTACTCTGGTTAGGGAGAGGATAAGAATCGCCCTTCGTCACTGAGTTTAATAGACGATAATTCCCGCAAACCCTCCATTGACCCGGTTCAGGTTTGGGAAATACCACTATTGAGGAAGCAAAGTTGGAATTTGACCTTCTACAAATCCCCTCTTCGCGCAATTGGGGAAATTCTGACACAGCTACTTGTTGCTTTTGTTGTGCCAATGGTTGAGCCTTTGGTGAACAAGGCAACGGAGCCACCAATTCGATTTGGTGTTCTACTCCTGTCTTCAAACCTATCCTTTTGGCACTGAAAGGTTGAAACACTGCTAGGTGCTTCTCAATTATATCGGCAAAGTCATGTGCGATTGATTGACGAGGTAAGAGGACTGTTCTAACTACCGACGTGTTAGACTCAGTAGTTGTTGCTATCCCTACGCCTTCTGCGATAGTCCTAGCCTTGGAGTCTAACGTCAGCTTGAAATGGGTCAAGAAATCCATGCCAATGATATGGTCCTTGACATCGGCTACTAGAAAATTCCATCGGAAGGAAGATTTCTGGCCTAATATTACCGACATTTCTTTCATCCCTTTTACTCCAATCGGACTACCGTTAGCGGCCCATATTTGATAATAAAATGTGGGACAATCTGCTTCCACCACGTCTGACCTAACTATGCTTACCTCAGCACCCGTATCAATGAGAAATTCTAATCCAGATAATTCATCCTTAATAATGAACTTGTTGCTGGACAATCCGGCAATGTTTTCCAGATCTCCGCTTAGTGAGAATCGGACTCTCTTGCCTTCTATCTCGGTGCTATTTGTTCTAGTCGCATCTTTAGCTTTGAGTATGCCTTTTAAAGGCTTATCTGGGAGCCTTTGCAATGGAACCCCTCCTACGGCTCCTATTAGCGGATTTTTTGTCCTTTTCCCGGTGATAGATTTCTCTCAACCGGTTTTGTGCTTCCTTTCCATCTGGGTCCACCTAATCGCGGGTAAATACCATTCTCACCTTGGCACTTCGCACTGCGTCCGTATTCGCAATGTGCCTTACACCATCCGCGTGGCCCTTCGAAGCGTTGACGCGAGTGACTCCTTCCACGTCTATTATACCTATCCTGACTCTGAAGTTGTGCAATATCACTACGCAAGCTAGCAACTTCTCTACATAAGAAACGCAAAGTTTCTTGTATAGTCAGGTGGTTTTCGATATCTGCCCTGACTGGCTGCATCGTTACAGAATCTGCTATTACAGCATGTACTTGTGGTTCTTGCTGTTTATACACGCCGTCTAACCCTCTGAGTTTTGTTGGCCAATCTATGCTCATTGTGTCAAATACTTCCAATGTTGTTCTGAGCCTAATTGATAGCTCAGCTGTAAAAATGGAGTTGACTACATCTCTAGATATATTCAACCTGGAAGCTTTTGTGCAAAGGCGTTCATAAAATTCGGATAGTACATGACGCCCCATTTTTTCTAAGCGTAATAATTCGCACATTTGCGCTGATCTTCCAGGCTGATATATCTGTTGAATTTCAGCCATTAATAACTCAAATGCATTGTACGGCTTTTCTTCCACAGTTCTGTCTCTGAAATTTTCCAAGGCATTTCGGAAATTTTCAGGCAATGCCATCCATGCTGCAACAAATTTCTCCATAGGGTTCACGATATTATAAGCACTGAATATCATTTGGGCATCTCCTACCCAACTTGAATGTTTTTCTGATTTATACTGTGGTAGACTTAATATTCTTGGACTGGCGCGGTCGCCAAATTTTGTTGAGGCCCCTAACCTATTCGAGTCTGTAAGCCCCATAGATGCCAGATCGCTGGAAGTCCTAAAATTCACAGTAGAGTCTGATAGGCTTATATGATTATTTGCGTCACTTAAGTTCAAGTCCGCTATGTCCTGCACTAACCTACTTGTGTCCTCAAATTTAATATCGGTATCCATGAATATATGAGATAACAATTAAATCGATACTTACAGTTAGGCAATCGGAAAGTGAAAGTCGGAAGCTGTTCCGCACCGTAATTAATCTAGAGAGATGTAAAACTTGAACCAAAGATGCAATCAATTATACCTGTTCCTAGGCTCCTGTTCCTTTCTGTTTTATATTAGAACAAAAAGGCAATTGATGGAGCAATATATTTGATGATGAAATATTCGTTTAATCAAGAAATTGTGAAAATGCAGCAGACCAAAATTTACAATACCAGACACAGAGCGAGATACTCGAAAACTAAAAATAGCGCACAATTTAAAATGAAGTATTTACACAAAGAATGTCCTCGAAAATAAAAAGAAAAAATTCTTTTTAAATAAAATTAGTTACAATCAGCTATGGTGGTTTAAATGTATCAGTCAAGGTTATTTTACATAAGGCGGAGGATTTAACATCCTCTACAATCTAACAACAAGTATAAATGAGGCAGTTTAAACTAATATTTCCACTTGATATACTGATTGTCAACTTAGTGGGTGATGTGTTTGCCATTGAAAAAGACCTCCGTACCCGGAGGTCGAAATATCTGGAAAAATCATGATAACAGTGGATTCAAACATTTCGGTACGCAATCCGAAAATCAGGTAAATTACATATTCTGTTTAGAGTATCCAGTCGCATTAGCTGATGAAAGCCCCATAGACACCAAGTCAGATTTAGTCTTAGTACGCTTGTAGGAGTCTGATAAGATAGTTTTCTCATCTATATCTATTGTGGAGGAAGATAATTCCTCCGCCAAAATTAAAGTGACATTAAATGATAAATTTAAACCACCTTGGCTGATTGAAACGAATTTTATTTAAAAAGAATTTTTTTTCATTTATTTTCCAGAACTTTCTTTGTTTAAATACTTGACTTTGAATTGTGCGCCATGTTCAGTTTTCGAGCATTGCTGTCCTCGATTGGTTGTATCTTCCACGGCCTGCTGCAACTGTTTCATTTTTATTTATTAAAAGTCCAATTGGTTTCTACAATATACGCCTGCTAACACTGTCTTATATTTTTTTTATTGATGTACGCATTTGGGGACGTTCTGGAACAGGTAATTTAATAATTCTGTTTTTCGCATCTATTTCTTTCCAGATTATTTGTTCGGGTGTTTGCACGTGAAAGGTTTCACATCCCGATTTTCCTAGCATTAAGTGCTAATTTAATAATTAAATTCGATAGATATGGACGCTAATCTTAAATTTGAGGACACTAGCAAGTTAGCACAAGACATGGCAGGTATGAATTTAGCAGATGCGAATGAAAATATAAGCTTATCAGATTCTACTGTTAATTATAGGACTACTCACGATCTGGCATCTATGGGGTTCTCAGACACGAATAGGTTAGGAGCCTCTACACTATTAAATTCACGCCCACGGCTCCCTGTATCATGCTATCAGTGTCCTCAAATTTAAGATTAGCCTCCATGTTAATCACACTTATATTTAATTAATTAATCAAGTAATAGGTGAATGACTGTGTACTTCTTTCGCAACACTGCACACGAATTATTTATCCTGGAAAGAGATTAGACGCGAAGAACTGATTAATTAAATTACCTGTTCCTGAACGATCCCAATATGTAAAAATGAAAACGGAAACTCGTTCGTCCAGGTTTATATTCTGAAGATCAAAATGTGAAAACCCGAACTGCGAAATAAGATGAAAAATGAAACTTGATAAAGAAAATTACGCCTGACAGGCACAGAATACAGAAAACTCAAATTACGTACAATTCCAAGTATATATACTGCAACAGATTTAAAAAAAGAATGTTCTAGAAACGAATATTTTCTTTTTAATGATATTCGTTCTAATTAGCCACGGTGGTTTAAATTTATCAATAATTGTTACTTTAATTTTTTGGAGGAAATATCTTCATCTACATTCACCACCTTCTCAAAAGAGGCGTCTTGTAATGGATGTAGTACTTGACCTTGAATCCATCCTGAGAGAGTTATGCATACGAGTGACCTTGATGTCAACGTTGCGCCTTGTTTATTTGACACTTGTACTTCTGGTTCTTCTGACGTTAATGATTATCTCGTAGCTCGGTTGAACAGGATGTCGATGCCGTGGACAACGTGTCCATCGGGGACCATCCAACCCTGGGAACTTGCATTATTCGCCTTGAAACTTACCAAGATTCTTTAAATCAAGTTTGCGAGCTTGAAGTAAACACCAATCCCATTGTATTTAACCAGTCGTCGAACAACATAACAAAACTACCGCCAGCAGCAACGCACTGACGCGTTTCGACCTTCCATGATCATCATCAGAGTACGACGGCAAACTGACTATCGAGGATCAAACCGCATGGAATATATATGGAAATCAAATTTAGATATGCGGCTCTCACCTCTAGCAGTCTTGCATACATTGAACTTGACTGGAAATGTCGGCTGCACAATTTCTATGCAGTCCTGAACATTAACTGTTTGCAGCTTTCGCCACTTATACATATATAGGCAATGATCCAACCCAATCCCCTGTCCCACCTTTTCCAGTCCCATCCTATTTCTAATTTTTCAGAAGCACAAATTGATCAAATGTATCAGTGTTCAAATTCAGTTTCCTGAAACTGGATATGTTCCTTATCACTTTCTCAGGCGATAACCACCAATCCGAAGCAAAAATTTCTGTTTGGTCGGTAATCATTCTTACTTTTAAAAACATTCAGGCGTCATGAAACCTATTAGAGTGGTTGTCTGGTTAGATCGTGATGAGACTTATATTGCTATCCATATGATGGCGACTTTTACGATCTTCATATTTTGTATATCTTTCCACATATTGGATCGTAGCATGGTCGCCTTCTGTTGTAGAGGCCTTCTGGTCACTAACATAGGAGAGCCTAAGTAGCGCCAGACTCGGGTTTCCAATATGAGTGGAATGACCACCAAATTTATAACAATTAAATTTCTCAATCTTTTCCCTTAAGCTAAATTTCTTAAATCTTTTGATCAATTGCTCTGTATCCTCAAACTTATTGCTATTTTCCATTATATTAAAATGAGATTTATTACAAACTGTTAATTAAAACAAAGTGCGTATGCTCACCGTCACACTGATTGCCAAAGCGAAACTTTATTGAAGTGAAAACCTTGAAAACAGATTTACTAATTTTTATTTGAAGCGAATTTAAGATCCTTCGCGTAATATCAATAATAAATATAATTTGTAGTCAATTTTAGTAATTTATTGTTAAAATATCGTGCAGGTAAATTTCCTAGAGGAAATCAGATAAATATATGCAAGAAAACAACAACTATGTACAACGTAGGTCAATGTCTCAGGAAGACTGAATAATTAAGCCAACGAAGGCGTTACAATATTCATCAATTTGAACAAAAAATACCATATATTTTAAAAAAACAATTTTTTTGTGAAATCAGCGGTAACTTCAAATGTCCAAACCTGTAAATTGATTAATTTTTTATTGGGAATTAGTTAACCTCCAGACAAATTAATTGACCTTCACATTTACAATACAAACCAAACAACACGTAATTGAAATCATTTTCAAACGAAAATATAAATAAGCTCTAATTGTATGGTGTACAGGGTCCTGTCTCCAGTTTTTGCATGTGTCTTATCCAACAGGCTAATTTGACAGCAAAAAACTTCATAGTGCCATTTGGTTTATTCTCTAGATGATATAATAATATGCAATCAATAGTTTGTCTGCTGTTAAAACTGATTTTTGCTATCCAATCAATTCCAAAACCAGCAGTATAGCCTGTCATAAAACACAAAAGATTGTGTCAACAAGACCACTTAATTTACCTTCAACACTAATAAATGACTGCCATTCTTAAAATATTTGTTGACAACATATTTTCGTAATTTAAAATATATTACTATTAACAAGAACTGATCAAAACATGCAGGTACTCATCCAATTTGTTACTAGCTGAAATTACAAAATATACAGCTTATCTGTAATTCTTATTAAAACTATTTTTTGAAATATATTAAATAAAAAGCAATTATAATTTATGGAATACAAATTAAGATTTGCCAAATTTGAACCTATTCAATTACTAATGGTAAATTACTGCACAAACAACAGAGGGAGAAAATACCATATGTAACATTATTCGTGCTATGCATCAATATTTGCATTCACGTTATTGTCATACTTAGTAGCAATTTATTTTTGCTTCACTTTTTCCAGCCGAGCAATTTCATATTGAAGTTATTTCTTTCAGAACATGGCTGCATTCTAAGGATTTTTTAAAGTTACCAACTTCACGATTGACTTGGCAATCCAGTCGAGCAGTTTAATGCACCATCCTCTGCTTCATCTACTTCTATATATACGCTTCCGATTACTACATTAATCGAATCATTATTTTAATGCATGTAAATTTTTTATGTCAGTCAATGGAAAACCCGATATGTTCCGGATCAATGCATACATATTGCTCTTTTGATCCACTCAGAGTTTTTGTTTCATCTAGTCTACATCTATGACTATTACCGGAGTGCCTCCTGAAAAAGCGATGTATTACTTTCAGGAAATTAAAATTGCTGTTATATCTTACTAATGCAAATCTTTTCGCATCATACTTTTTGTTTGCACAAAATGTATTGTAAAATAGCACTTTTTCATACAAAGCATAAACACGTTAACAACGTCTACTTTAATGTTATACTGGATTTTAACATACAATTTGTGTAGAAGGTTATATATTATCAAATAAAACTTTCCTTATTCGTATTTTTATTCTGCATGTCATATTCTTGACCCTTTGTGGAAACTTATAAAATGAAATTAGACTTTGAATCATACGCCTACTTGCTTGTTTAAAGTGCAATCGAAAGTTGCTTATGGCCAGTTGGTTTTCCTACCCTTCCATTCTGCCATCTTAACTATTTCTACGTAAAAAATACATGGATCAATTAGCATGAATTTCTACGTGCTCATGTCTTAATAAATGGCACATTTGACCATTAGTGCATGTCACAACCCCTGACTTTATGCCTTTGATCTTGTTTGGCCATAGAAGTCGCTTAGTAAAAAACCCAATCGTCATCATTATTCAAAAATAGCCCACCTCCTGCAGCTCTTCAATTAAATATGTGCCCGTTTTTATTTCTATATAAAATCTTCCACGACTTGCTAGAATTTCTTGAAGCTTCCACAATCTGAAATTATTATGATCAACATTTTCGTCAACTATATGTTTTTGACAATGCAGACTGTATATTTTTATCATGTCCAAACTCAGCATGCTCACATCATTTCCTGTATCCTTTGCAAAATTAAATCCGAAATACTCGACGGTTTTCATAACCCGTCTCGCATGTCCTTGCAATATATCACCCTAAGTTCTTCTTTAGGCAAAAATCTTACAAATACACTGTGGACATGTATACCCACCATCAAATGGAATCTTTAATGTAAGATCCTTTTATAAGGTCAAAATATCCCTAGGCGGGTTAAATAATAACCTTTGTTTGATAGCCTCTATTAATTTTACAAGCCGGAGTTTTGCGTTGTCCCTGGTGAAGATGTGTCTTTCTAAAGTTTCGGTACTCTCTTTATTTATCATTTTTATATGCAAGAGAATAAGTATAATACACTTTCGCGTTTTCTTTGTTTTTTACAGTTAATGTTAAAATAGCATCACACACGTTGTTTTGTCATGTACACATCATATTTAACATTTGTAGTTTTGGAAGAATTAAAAGGACTGTGATATTTTGGCTATCTCACTTCAGATTTTATAATCGTTTTTAAAATTGAGATAATGATTGGCTTAAATTTTTATTAATTTCTGCTAAAGTCTGTAGGGATTAATTTTTTGTTTAACTGCTTTTTAGGAAATGTGTGCTTATCAAATGAATTGCACCTGTATACCCGAGTTATGCACACACACAATTTAATAAAAATCTTTCGACTATGTCTGCTTTCTTTATGAATTATTTTTAATACGCAAAGGATGCTCACAGTTCTGTAGGCAGCCTGGACTAACAATATTATATCAAAGACGTCCTGTGAGATATCCATCTGGGAAGCCTTTGATTGAATTCTATATTAATACTCTTAAGGTATCACCCAGGTCTTTTTTACTACCTTAAATAATCCAACCTCTGAACTTTACTTCCTTGTGGGTATAACCGTTACAACTCCACTACGAGACCATCTAACGCAACCAATGGTTTATCTGCAGAAACTTCCGCCTTACTATTAACAGTCAACCCTAAATCTAGGCGGCATCATCATTTATTCTGATAAAAATAATCTAATGCAATCAATTTCACTATAACATTTTTAAAAACCATTAAAATATTTTGTTTTTATTTCACTTGGCTACTACGCAGTGAGGCTTAGAGCATCGATTTATATTAAGGTTATATGAATGCAACAGTAGTAAAAACATCTCATGATCTAAGTCGGAACTTAATACCAGCCAATGTTAGTAAGTGAAAACATTACGATTTAGAATCCCAAGGTCAACGAATATTTTTTGGTAACTAGAAGATAAGATAAATGTATATCTTGCAAAAAAATTGTGGTAATACTTGCGAAAAAATGGCTTGAAATTTTAAGTTTTATTTTCATGTATCTTTTCCTACTTTTCCCGTAACAATTCTTACATCTGTTTCCACTTCCGTTGTGACATTTATTTATTTTATGTTTAAATTTTATTTATTTTTTATGAACATACTTTTATGTCCACGATCATCTTTCCTTTCTGTACTACTTACTCTATCTGTATAAAATATAAATAATAAAAAATACTTTCTTGTGTGACCATCATTTATATCTTGGCCTGATAATATAATCTCGATCCATTCCTATTTTTATTGAAGTCTTCGAATCTGGACCTACTTTAAATTATTTTGGTTTAAATGCTAGCATGACGTTGCTTCTCTTCTAGCTGCTATTGCATAAACCGTATATAGTTGAGTGAATAATTTGTGAATTAATAGTTAATTCCCAATGGAAGACATTAACAGATAAGAATATGCATACCTTAGATTATAACTGCAACCATAATATGTGAATCTGACGAATTCGTTTCGCTTAGCTAAGTGTAATTTCTCGTCTGATAATATTCAACTGGGCACTTCAACAGTCGTAATCAAATTTTTTCTGTATGACTTTAAACGTTATTATTATTAAGGCCTAGCTAAACAGAAGCTCTTTATTGCACTAATTTTTGTTTTATTTGAAATTGCAACATCTGGGCTATCAAAGATATGTGAAAGTCCGTGCCAATGTATTTTTGCAAGGTAATAACGTAAAGAACTATATTCAACTTAATCTTGACAACAAGGACAAAACATGTTTCCAGCGACGTTTCACGCCGACGGTTACCTTTAAGTGGCTTTTAGCTCATAATTAAAAATTATTTCCATTTGAATAAAAACGAAAACTGGTTTTGTAATTGTGCCTAGATTATAAATTGGGGAATTAACTACAAGATACAGCAACATTCCAAGTAAATATTAAGTAAATTTAAAAAATATTAAAGAAACATCTATTAGAGGAGCTGAATTTAATTTGTGCATATTTATACAGCTTGCACACACACACACTCTATATATATATATATATATATATATATATATATATATATATATATATATATATATATATATATATATATATATATAAAGCACAATAATGTTTGATCGGCTTTCCAGTTTAGCAAAATTCTGCCTGCAAACAATATTTTGATTCTTTAAATCAAGTTTGCAAGCTTGAAGTAAACACCAATCCCATTGTATTTAAACAGTCTTTGAACAACGTAGCAATGCTAGTCATCAGATTATATGTTTGTAATCTGTATAAAATTGCCTTTTTCGTCAATTACAGGAATTTTACATATATAAAAAATAAAGATTGTCGGTCATCTGGTCACAGTGATCTTAGCATAAATATTAAAATTAAATATTATCTCATAAACCTTTTAAAAGAAGAGATTGTATCTGATGATATTTATAATGCTAGATGAGCCTATTTACAAAATTGTAATGTTAAAAAATTAATCGGCGTAAATAATTCAGTGAAAAAGACAACTTTTATAAACAAATTATGGTATAAAACTTTATGTAATATGTTTAACATTTCAAGTTTGGCCGAAAATAAGAGTTCAGTACGTCAATAAGTAGAAAGTACAGTTTTAAGTTTAAAGTGCTCAAAAGAGTAGTGATTTTAAACTTGTTTAATAAGATAGATTTATAATTCTAGAACTTATTTTACAATGGTAAAAAATATAAATAGCACCAAGGGAATAAATCAAGATTTATAAATTTAAAAATTAAAAATAACTTTCCTGAATAAATCTTGAACAAATAATTTCCATCATATATTGCAAATAATACAGTGAGGAAAATGAAATTGAAAGCTTATATCGTTATAGTCAACCTAGACATTTGTATCATAACGACTATTCACCATTTAAATCATATTTTAATAATTCATTTCCTCACGAAGGTTATTAGACAGGAAGTTAACGACTCAGTTACGTGTTTCATATCTAAAATTATTCTATGAAGTCAATAAGGCAGTTTAAATGTCACGAATGTGCCGCTGTCTTAATTAATCTATTTTATTTATTCTTTTCGATTTCATTGATAATACTCTATAAAAACTTTCAGATAAATCATGTGTAGATTTCACCGAACCGTTACTCAATGACACGAAGAATGTTCTCTATCCGCACAAAACGTTTGGCTACAACTTTACTGTGCCGTTGGTTAATATAAGTAAAGAGGATAGTACAGTCGTCGTCTACGCCTCAGATCACCTGCTGAATGTGTACAACTCGGTGACGAGCAAGAGCCATGTTCTTCGAGGTCATGTAAGTGTTTCTAATCTTGCGTATTCCATACATTTGAAGTGAAGACGTTGACTAATAATTTTGAATATCTCATAAGGTATTCCTATATGTAAATCGCATGAGCTGCTTTGTTTTTCCGTTAAGTGTAATGCCATGTAAAAGGATATGCAATTGTGTATTAGGTGTTGCGCAACTAGACCAAGGTCAGCATGAACGGAAGGTATAATCTCATGTGCACTTGCGTTTTGTACTTACTGGCGACTCATCCGACGGAGGCCATATTACACCTTATACACACTTTATATTTAGGTGAGAAATGTGGGAAAATTAAACGGTACAATCTCCTATACGAATGTGTAAACCTATAGTAGTGCAGCTAACATCATGTAAACTCTTCGACATTCCGACATTAAAGCCAATTCACTATATATAATATATAGTGAGCCTGTAAATGATACTAAAACTATGTTTTTTGAGTCGGTACCTGATACCAACACTGTGGTTGCCGAGTCAGTACATAGTACAACAACAAAGGATTTCAATATTTGTTAAATTTGTTCAGTTGTGACCAGAAGGATAAACCAAAGGCAGCATGAACGGAGAGTATAATCTCATGCACATTCGTTTCGTGCTTACTGGCGACTCATCAGTAGGAGCCGGTATTACGTCCTTTAACCACTATATATTTGGGTGAAGAATGTTGGATAATAGGACGGTACAATCTCCTAGACGAATGTGTAAACCTGCAATAGTGAATCTAACATCATATAGTCTACGACAATGCGACTTCAACGCTAACTCACTCTATATGATATATATACCGAGTCTGTAAAGGATACTAACACTATGGCTATTGTGTTAGTAGCCGATACCAACATTATTATACCGAAAAGGTACATGGTACTAACACTATGGATTCCGAGTCGGAACATGGTACCAACATGATGGATATCAATTTATGCTATAGTTCACCGAAATTGAGAATTACAACAATTTCTGAACATCTGTTACTCCAGTAAATCCATACACTTTGGCCTTGATCGATATCAGTTATCACATTTCGCGGTAAACATGACATCATTCAATTCAATATATAACAGTTAAATACTGTTTGTTGCGGAGAACTAATATACAGTGGTACCTCGAGATACGAGCAGCCTAACATACGAGTTTTTTGAGATACGAGCCGGAGCTCGGGCCATATTTTCGTTCAAGATACGAGCCCATATCCGAGATACGAGCCGTGTTTCCAGAGCGTCCCGCTAGTTGGCGCGCAGGGTCGAGCATCATCCGAGAGAATCTCTCGCCCACTTGCACGTGTTACCCGCTTGAATCGAAGTGTCACTTGTGCGCTGTACTATTTTTTGCTGATTTTTGCGTGATTACTGAACTTTTTTGTGTGTTATCATCGGGCCGAAGTAAGTGAGTGCTAAGGACAATGGTGACAGAAGAGGATAATGTCCATAGAACTAAAGCAAGAAACAAAAGAAAAAATGAGCGTGGCGTAAGAGTGATTGAACTCGCAAAGATCTATGACCGTTCTACATCGACAATTTGTACGATATTGAAGCAGAAGGATGCCATCATACGTGCCACACTAGCAAAAGGAGCCACAATTCTCTCCCAATTAAGGACAAATATGTATGCAAGTATGTATTAGGTGTTGCGAACCTTGTGACAAATTAGTTCAGTTGTAACCAGAAGGATAGACCAAAGACAGCATGAACGGAAAGTATAATCTCATGAACATTCGTTTCGTGCTTACTGGCGACTCATTCAGTAGGAGCCGGTATTACGCCCTTTAACCACTATATATTCTGGTGAAGAATGTGGGATAGTAGGACGGTACCATGGCTGCATATCCAAGAGCAGTCGTATATAACTTATAATACGAATGATCATGATAAATACTGAAAGCCGAGATAGAGGAAGTAATTATTGTGCATGAAACCGACACTTAAAGCAAGTGTGACTTATTCTACTTCCATTAAATTGAATTGATCAATAGAAATCCAAAAAAACTCTTCATTTAGCCGAAGCACAAATTTTTGTATGTCCACGCTATATGCTTTGTCTATGTTGGCACAAATCTTTATACCCAAAGTTGGATGAAGTTATTACAGCTATTCCATTTTCTGTGTAACTTTGATACTGATTAAAAATGCTCCATTTTCTAAAGTAGGTGTATGTAGGCGGTATAAAAAAGAATTTCTCTCTGTCATATTTAATGCAACACAAGACATTCAAGCACAAAGCATTTGCATTAAACTGGCAACAATTTTGCAATAATAAATGGGACCAACTAATATTTAAGTTGACGAAGGTGATTTTTCTATCTGATTAGGGCAATGTCAATTGTTTCTTAGCTATTAATTTCTACCATCACAAAATAATTGAGGCGAAATCAAACTACTAATCAGTAAGGTGTCTTTCTGAATCACTTCATGAAGACAAATAGAAATTTTGGTTACATGGGCTGCATAAAAGCAACGAAAGGACGATTAAAAGCATAAATCGATAACAACCGATAATTTGTGCTAGAAGTTTCTTTTGGGATACACTTGAAAATATAGCGTGCTACACATGCTGGTCATTTGAGAAATATAAAATTAACTGGCATATTCTGCGCAAAAAACAAAATGTTCTGCTGTTCTTCATATCCTATGGAAGTATTGATACAAATTTTTGTCAGAATGGGAAAGCAAATTTTAAAACTCTTTCGACATTTGCAACGTGGAAAGAATCTTACATGTTTTAAACACTTCCCATAATTCAATACTGTCCACTTTGCAGTTGTTTCTTGAATAAATAATAGTAGCTTTAAATATAATAAAAAAAGTAATAATAATAATGACAATGTAATATTAATAATTATTATTATTAGTGGCAATGATAATTATAGTAATAATAATAAAAGTAGTATTCACACTAATATTGGTAATAAAATAATAAGGAATATAATGATATTAGCAATAATAATAAAATAAATAATAATAAAGTAATAACTATTTATTTGGAGTGTAGACACGCACAGAATATACTATTTTCATAAAAAGAACCCAACAGATATAGATTATTTATTATTTTTATTGGACAAAAACTATTAATAAATTTAATGGATATTTAAATGAAGAAACCATTAAGGAATATTTCATTAATGAGTCAAATAAAATTAACATAACGGAAATAAACTCTTCTTCTTCCATAGTCTGGATAAATTTAAGTTATTGTAAAGTCATATAACGCCTCATTATCAAAATTAATCTTGAACAATTTAGCGGCTATCTTTATTCTAATTTTACAAATTTTCCAACGAAAACTAGTTTTAAACTTTTAATAATTTATCAAATATATAGTTTTACTCATAATCTTTCCAAAAACGCTGGAGTTACGACTGCAGAGACTGTTTTCTTATGCAGCGATAATATTTTACAAATAGTTCAAGAAATGTGAATGTGTAGATCCTTATGAACTAATAAGATTGAAGTCAAATCATTTAAGATGAAAGAGCTATATGTTTAAATGGTTTAAATGTCATTTATAATTTATTCATAATTTGTTACACAAATCTGTCTGAACCATCTTTTGTAATTATTTCATTCCATCTGAATAATTCTTTTAACAAAGTTTGCGAGCTTCAGTTAAAAAACAAACCCTATCGAATATAACCATTCGCACAAAATAGTAAAACTACCGCCATTCCCACGCGCTAACGAGTTTCAACCTTCTATGAAAACCACCAGAACCCAACTGTATAATGAAAATCAAGGATCAAATTGAAATTCATATATAAATTACGGAAAATCAAATATGCAGATTCCAAATCTGGTAGTTTTGCATAAACTGTACAGGACTTCTAATATACGCTGAACAATTTCTATGTAATCACAAAAGTATCATTTTTCCAGCTTTTACCACATTTATGTTCTATCAAATTAAGCATTCACTGATTTTGCTGGTAGTAATAATAGACCTATAAAACACCTTAGCATGTCTGGGATAAACACAAATCCTATTATATCTAACAAGTATCACAGTTATACCTTACATATATATTACGGTTTGATCAATGTTAATCAGTTAGTCGCCATGGGCTGATGTGTGACAGACTGTAGTTTTACAATGTTGTGCCTCATGTTTGCTAACTTGATTTAAACAACAGTTATCAACACCCACACAATCAATGATTGCTTAAAATTAAAAGTCGGAATATAAATAAATTTTTAATATAGAGTTTCACAGAAAATACGCATTCCTTGCCTTGATCTTATCCAGATGAATTACATATTCAATTTTTTTTTCTATTTTAATATAAGTCGTTTCCTAATTAAAATCTATTTTCACTTGGTTGATTTTTCCAAAAAATGACTATACACAGTACCAAATGTTGCAAATTAGTTGAGTTCTGGCGAAAATATATTGACGTTTTTAACTTCTTTACATAACTTCTTTATAAAGCATTTAGTTTATATATATGATTTATTATTCAGTTTAAATTTAAAAGACAAAAAATTGGCTAAACTAAAATTTATGCATAATCTTGATTGCTTTAATTGTTTCAGAAAGAAATGTTAAAAGGTAAAACTTTAGCTACGGAATGCGGATAAATTTGCCAGATCCTTTAGGCAACTATTGCTGAATTGTAAATCGTCGTCCATAAAATTAAGTTATTAGTATGAATGGCATTATTAACGTCAGTCTTA
The DNA here is from genome assembly GCA_029291075.1 of Eudiplozoon nipponicum. Taxonomy (NCBI): domain Eukaryota; kingdom Metazoa; phylum Platyhelminthes; class Monogenea; order Mazocraeidea; family Diplozoidae; genus Eudiplozoon; species Eudiplozoon nipponicum. Next base: position 119,067 of record JAQBSW010000793.1, on the reverse strand, counting down.
ACTGAATGAACTAGATAATAGCATAACTATAGCAGTAAAACTGATATTTAATTACGTAGCCAAAGTTCCTATTAAGTTCAATGTATGAAAGTCTACTAGTGGCGCGAGCCGCATCTCAAACTTTACATTATTATATTTTTAAAAAAATTAGTTTTAACCTCGTTAGTCTGTTAGCTGTCGTGCTCTGACGATGACCGTAGGAAATCGAAAAGCGTAAGTATATGCGCCTAAATATAGTTTTTCTTTGTTTTGTTTCTGGTTAAAAACTAGAAGTGAATAACCACTAAGCAGATTTTACGATAGTATTATGTACGCATTGCTGAATAAATTAATGTTTATATGTTTTTTCTTTGCTGTGAAGCCTATATAAATATAAAATTGTTTTCCTCGCGATGTTTTAATTAAAAAAAGAAATTTCTTGTTATCTATACACCTTTCTTGTTCAGTGTAACGAAGTAACCAGTATTTCTTGTAGTGCTGATAAGCGCTGGCTGGTGTCTGGTGATCGGGGCCCTGACAATGCCGTGGTGATTTGGGATATGTGCAATGGTGAACCAGTGCGGACAATGCTAAATCTCCATCCATTAGGCGTGGTGTCTGTGGCAATTACTTCGGATGCTCGCTATTTGGCAACATTGAGCGCCTGCAACATTGACATGAGCTTGGGAGTAGCTGGCAAAGATAATGTTGAAATCGAAACGGCCAACGAACAAGAAGGTCAATTATGTGAAAGCAACTGCCAATTACCTGGTGATGAAATAAAGAACAAAGTTGAAACGCAAAACCAAATTGGTAACCAGAATCTTGAACGCAGTGATAGGTCAGATATGAGTAAAGTGTCAAGCCAGAGTCAAAATCATGCGGCAACTGCAATTAAAGGGTCAAATGAAATTGGCCATATGGCGAATAAATCGTCGAAGAGCCGTAAAGTTGTTTGCATGTCGAAGACTAAAGCTAGCGAGGTATATAATCTTTGCAAGGAGCAGTATTTTTGCATTTGGGACTGGACAACGGGTAATGACACGCCATTGTGTTGTGTCCAGATGGACACGTCAATCTATGGATTACAAACACGGATCTTCTTTAAACCTAATGACTATTATAACGTTGTGACGAACAGTACCACACAAGTTGTTTTTCATCAATGGGTAAGTCGAAATGAATGATGAAATTTTGTAAGGCAAGAAAGATTATATTAAACAACAGTCATGGTTATTAAAGTATTCACATGTTTGATTAGAAACTTTAAATGCAACTAACGCAGAAATTTTTTTTAAATACGCATCGGTTTGTGTGTCTATGAATTAATTTAATAAGACGTGAAACGACAGAAGACACTGATTGATTAGTAGAAATCCAAAAATCAACATTCCGCCAATAGTTCCGCCCTTAAAATTATTCACACCACGAATGTGGCATAAGTTGATTTATAAAATTATCCTTAGTCAAAAATAGCAAGACGCATCTATTCAAAACGAATACTAGTTTAGCTATTCTAATAGTTAGTTTTCCTTTTCGTGTTAAAATTGCAGAGCCTTAAAACTTTGCCATCTGTATAGTGTTGATGAAAGGTAAACACTATCGAATACCACTTTCATGGTCGTTTTATATAATCCATAGTCCTTTTTTAGAATATGAAAACATTCAGTATTTGTCGAATAAGTACGAAAAGATGTGAACTGACGAGTCACTGATTCATTAGTAGAAATCTAAAAATAGTTCCACACATAAATAAGTTTGCATCACTGATGTTGCGTAAGGTGATATGTAAAATTATATTTAATCGAAGATAAAAAGATGCATATATTTAAATCGAATACTAGTTTAGTCAATTAAATTATTAAAGCTTTACTTTTAATATAATAATTTGTAGAGCATTAAATCTTCGCTATCCGGATGGTGTTGATGAAATGTAAAATCTACCGAATACTACCTTCATGATTATGCTGTACACTTATAAAAATAACGTCATAGTCCTCTTCAAGAATGTGGAAAATTTCAGTATTTCTGGTATAAGAATAAATAATGCCATTGCGACTGCTTCAGAGAAAAGTCTATTAGGGCTTCGATTTTGTTCACTACAGTAGGGTTTCATTGTTTATATAAAGGAAAACGCATAAACTAAACATAAATCTATAATGATATTTATACTTGCCCTTGTGTCCCATAATATTAATTTAAGCTTTAATGCAAAGATTTTTTAATAATTCTTTAAATTTTGCGACCATTATAGCAAAAATTTAACAGTTAATGTTTTAATTATCGTTTCAACAGGAAAATATCTTCCTGTCAAATCTCCTGTAGTAATAATGCTGATTCTTGAAAGCCGATCATAACTGTTTGAAGGAGTCCAATCAGTTTGAAGATGAGAATTATGGTCTAAGATAATTCCAATCGGTGAGAGCGAGGTATTCTACAGTAGACCCAATGATCGGTAGAGTACTATTATGCAATTTGCTAAATTTACAGAACTATAGGAAGAATAAGAATTACAAATTAACAAAGAAAGACGAGGTTCTCTGTCAACGTGTAGATTAATATTTATATATACATTGCTGCAAAGGATGAAGCTACATATATTTACCTCTGTGTGTGATGTACAGGCGAATTAAAATAGGTCCAGAAGGATAGACATATTCCATCGGTTCTTTGTAATATGCAGTTTACCAAAATACAGCATGCCTAAAAAACAAATTTTTGAAAAAGTAGATTGTCAAAATAAGGAAGACGGGATCTTATTTCTAACAGAATTCGGAAATACTTGCTTCATCTTTTGGAATGCAATTACAATCAATTAATTTGACTCATAAGAAGCTACGATTTGCAGAGCCAATCGTATATTACATTTTGTAAAAAAGTACCACATCTAGGCTACTGTCTTTTTATTCATTGAGAAATCTTGGTAAAAAATATGAATTAATTAAAAATTGTCCATAAAGGCGATTTTTCTTAGCAAGTGACAAACAAGCCTACGCCAACATGGGAACACCTTCAATGATTTGGCGGAAAATGAAGTCAGCCCCAGTCACATCTGGTAGTATAGAAATGTTCGTTCTCTTGGATAAGTTCATTTGTTCGTTAATTTGCTTGGATTGTTGCTTATTTCCAGTCCGCAGGCTTGATATAAATAATTTCTATCACTAACCGCACTACCAAGGATTGCTTAGTTATAAAACTCATTTTGACATGACGAAAGCCACATAAAAGCTGTGATGAAGGGTGCAAAGAAATTGCACAGCTAATAGTCCAATCAAGTAGACTGTCTAATTCGGCTTGGAGCAAGAGCCGCATTTCCAATTTTTAATTTATTATGTACATGTTGCTGTTGTGCTCTGAGGATTATGAGCCTGTAAATGTTAAATGCTTCTGTACGTGTAACTGATGGTTGGCTTGCTAATTTATGTGACTGGCTAAAAAATGGTTTGGTCCTTATTTCAATTCTGCAGGCTTGATATAAATTATTTCTATCTCTACCCGTAAAACCAATGACTGCTTAGTTATAAAACGCATTTGGACATGGCGAAAGCTACATCAAAGATATGATGAAGGCTGCACGGAATTTGCGCAATCGATAGTCCAATCAAATAAAATTTTTCTTAAATGGCTGTTAGCTAGAATCGCATTTTCAATTTATATTATATTATGTAAAGGTTTCTGGCGTTTCCTGTCTAGGTAATTATCGTTTCGCTTTCAAATGTATTATACTAGAACCTTATTTTGTATCACCTTACTCAATAACCAATCCTGTGATTTTAAATTTAATTTAGTGCTCTCATTTCAGTATTTCTTTTATACTTACCTTTTTTATTATGCATCCTTTCCTCTGTTTGTTGTTTCAGTTTATCAAAAACTTGATAACTGCGTTTTTATCCACAACCAGTTGCTCACCCATTGGTTATACTATATCTAATATCTTATCCTATATTTACATTTGTTTATCATTTTTTAGTGGCGAACCCATTAGTCACCATTGATAAATAAATACAAAATTTCATTTCTGTAAACGATTTTTTTGCTGTTGCACTTCATGATAATTCAAATTTATTTTCTATGCTTATATCATACTTTTCCACCAAATTCATGTTGATACGAATTTTTTCAAAAGAATAATACGACGTTAGTTACCACTAAATCCACATTGTCTTACAATTAAAATAGCCCTTTTTCCTCAATTCATAGGTTGATGGCTGAAAAAATTTTCTTGGTTTATCAGGTGACCTTTAAGAAACATCTCCTTCTCTCTGCTATTTAACTGTGTCGTTTTGACAATGTGAAATATATGCACGATTAAACAATAATTGATTACGCGAGTGTTGATAACATTTCTTTAAATTAAGTTTGCGAGCTTAAAGTTAACACCGATCCTAATTTATTCAATCAGTCGTCGAACAACCTAGAAAAACTATCGTTAGTCACATATACTGACGCGTTTCGACCTTCCATGATCATCATCAGAGTACGAAGGCAATCAATGATTGTTTAATAGTATTATATATATATATATATATATATATATATATATATATATATATATCACAAAAGTTGCAAAAACGTTAATGTTCATGACGACATTGAAATTGTGCAGCCGAAGTTTCCAGTCAAGTACAATGTATGCCGGACTACTAGAGGTGAGAGACAAATATCTAATTTTTCTATCCATATACATGTCTTGTGGTTTGATCCTCGCTCCTCAGTTTGCCGTCGTACTATGATGATGATCATGGATGGTCAAAACTTATCAGTACGCGTCACCAGCGGTAGCTTTGTTATGTTGTTCGACGGCTGGTTAAATAAACTGCAATTGATGTTTTCTTCAAACTCGCAAACATGATTTAAAGATATATATGCAGTTTAAAGTTATCTGGTTGGCATTTTGAAAATGAAATAAATTTTAATTGCGAAATCTCAACTGCAGTGCTACAAGCTCTGCGTACATCGCATATTTTATTCTTCGCTATAAGTTCATCATAGGGAAAAACCACTGCATATTCAATTTTAAACTATTTCAATTTTTGCAATTATTTACGGCTTTATTCAAAGTAGTGCCTTCCACTTTTACTGTGTTACAGGCCAGTCATTATTCTCTATTTTGTGGACTTAACTGCACAAATAAACTGTCGGAAAAAGGGTGTACAAAATAAATAAAATTCAGTTCGCTGCTGCGTAACATGGGAGATAAACAAGCATGCATATCCTTTATTACGAAGAGCATTCTCCCGCAATGTGGACTTCAGTAGAGCTTGGAGTGACTGACCACAATTCATCATACTGTAACTTTTGTAGCTACACGCAACACAAGCAACGAAATGGGCCATTATAGGGGAAATAATTAGGCCGAGATGCTTTTTTTTCCGTGAAATGGAAAATTCCACGATAATAAATGCAATTTTTGAAAATATAAGGCCATAGCTAGCCGAACTTTAAATATTTCACATAACAAACGAACTTAAAACTATTAATATTTAGAACTTAGGATTGTTGCACTCTTATAATTGGAGGAATATTCAACGACATTCGTCTGTGATAAAAAAAAGTTTATCAATCCCCTAATTTTGGAAATAGAAACACATTTCCTATTTAACGAGAGCTGCCTGCCAAACTTATGCTATATAATTTAATGTGGTATGTGATCCTTCATTATTAATTCTATAAATTGTAAAATTTGACTTGAATTAGTCTGAGCTCTTCCTCTTTTGCTTTGGTATTGACAAATATCCAAATCCATACAATGATTAAATAATTAAAAAAATATATAAAGATAAAATAAATTCAAAAACCTTTATACAAAATATTTCTTATATTAGATCAAATTGTACACTTTAGTAAAACATTATTGAATTTAGAGGTTAATTTCCGGAAAATATCATAATAGAATTGATTAAGTAATCAAAAATATGCTTAGATCATGTATATTTAGAAATTGAAATGGTGAAATCACACAGTTATGATGTTGTTATTTATTTCAAAGAATTGGATCACAAACAAATTATTCTACAATGGAACATCTTGAGTAGAAAAACACAGAAACTAAATTTTGAAAATGCACACGTGCACTGTTCCAGAATCAACTGGAATCTTTTTAGAGAATTAAGCTTACTGATTGATTATGAAAGTTTTTATTTCTTGAACACTGACGAGTTTGTTTCTTCTGTTTCATCGTTATTATCTATTTTATTTCAGGCATCTACGTTTACGGACATTATACCGAAACGAATTAATAGGAAATTGTGTAAACTAAGAATTAAACGAGATAATATAATAAAGTGTAGTCTTATCAATAGTATTAAACAAATGAGGTTAGATCTCATTGATAACGAAATTAATTCATCACTGCTGATAATTCGGCAAAGATCAGAACGAATTATTTTGGCCAAAATGAAGAGTAATCCTAGACTAGGATACAAACTCCTCACAGATTATAGTAAATATAAGGAAAAGTTAAAGCTTATATTACCTGTGGATAAAACTGAGTACGAATTTCTCTGTGAATTGGATGATGTTTTTGGCAATTTGATATGTAATCCACAGAATGAAAGAAATTTTATGGAACTACCTGATCCTTTGGGAGACCAGGAATCAGGACTTGTTATTGACAGTGATGAATTGATAAAATTGATGTTAAAAATCAAATCAAAAAAACAAAAAGATCACTTTGGTATTTCGATTGATAACCTGCTTCAATTACCCTTAACCTTTAGGAATGTGCTCTGCAACTTTATAAATAGAATTTTGATGAAAGGGAAATTACCAATCGATATACTAACGATAGTAGCTAAGCCGTTGCCAAAAGTAAGTAAGCCAACGTGCGCCAGTGATTATAGATTAATCTCTATTATCCCTTCGTTTTTGAAGATAATAGAACGATTGATACTAGATCATTTAGAATGTATGTTGCCGGCTGATTTTGATTTATGTCAACATGGATTTACGAAAGATAGATCGACAACTACTAATATGCTCTCTATGTGGAAACATGTAATTTCATTAGATGAGAATAAATTAGATGCATTAATTGTATTTATAGATATTTCAAAAGCCTTTGACTCTATATCTTTTGATGCTATTTTGAATGCGATTAGTTTGTTGAATATTGATCCGAATATTTTTAGATTACTTAAATACTATCTATATAATCGAAGAATGAGTATTCAAGTAAACGATTTGATATCAAAATCGAAACGAGTAACGAGTGGAGTTCCACAGGGATCAAGTTTGGGGCCAATTTTATTTAAAATTGTGTTTGCACATTTGGAAACTAAGATCCTTAACGGTCGAGTTTGCAAATTTGCTGATGATTTGAAAATAATCTTCCCAATTGATCCAAAAAATGTCGAATTCTCCAAAAATAATGTGACATTAGATTTGTATGATTTGAGTAGATATTTGATTACGCTAGGGCTGAGAATAAACAATAAAAAGACGAGAGCTTTAAAAATAGGTAACAGAACAAACTTTCATTATGTTTATTTTCATGATGCAGTGATTAATGATGTGTTTGAAATTAAACTTATGCAAGAAATTAAGGATTTAGGTATAACTATTCAATGTACAGCTTCTGCTGAGAGACATATTGAAAGAATAGTAGGCAGTGCCAAGAAAAGATGGGCACTAATAAATCGAAATATCTTATCGAATGACATTAAACTTAAAATGTATATCATATGGATTAGACCAATACTAGAATATGCTGCTGCTACTTGGAATCCATTAAAAAAGGGATTGTCCAATAAGATAGAAGCTGTACAAAGAAAAGTTGTGAAACAAATTAGTCCTATCTACTGCACTATATACGCCTCTAGATTACAGTTTGTGTCATTGCAATCTTTGTGGTTTCGGAGGATGTGCTATTGCATAAAAGTTTTCCATCTGAACCAGTGTACTGGTGCCTATATGACTCCGATAAGAAAGAGTCATGAAGTTGGAACTAGATCTGGGCATTTGGCAATATCTCCTCCTTTGGTGGGGAATGTTGCGAGCAAGTTATTCTCTTTCTCGAAAATCTACAAAATTTATAACCAATTGCCAAAGGGGCTTAGAGAATTGCCTCCGTCTAAGATGTCTTTTAAATTTTTATCTACTGAACTTGAAAGAGTCTACAATCCTGCTGATATTTTTTATATTGATTATGATAATACTTTCTCATGGTTGAATAAAAGACAAGCATAATTGTTATCGGAAACAGATTTTCTTGAGATTTTCATTTCCAAGTTTTGTTTTATCATAATTGAAATGCTGTGCATTATATCATCATGTTAGTCAACAATACATACACCAATTGCTAGTCATGGTTCTCAAATTTTTGCATAATGTTTCACTCGAATTATACCTTAATTGTTCCTATTTTGATAATGTATCTATAATTCTCTACAACCGATCTTTCTGTTATTGATTTGTTGTATAGTACAACTAGTGAGATATACTTATCTATATATGACTAATTGCACAATTATATGTGATGTGATAATTTTTAAAATATATATTGTACATTTTCCAATTTTATTATTTGATGGAATATGTGTGGTTTGAATCCAAATAAAGATATTCTATTCTATTCTATTCTAAATAAAGACCTTTTAAGCTAAGTTTAAAGAGCTGTTTTGTATTTATCTCAACTTATCTAAATAACTCACTGTTGTTAGTTTTCCACGCTGTTAATTTCTGCATTTGTATACGTCATCGTCAGTTTACACTATTAATTGTTGGGGTTTAACCTTGACAAACTAAATGCTAGAGAAAAATCTTGTCGAATTTGGTTATATTTTCTTTAGAATACTAACAAAAAAAGCCAATTCATATTCTCCTTTTTGCAATTCTAACAAAAATTTATTAATAAACAGAATAAGGACGGCAAGATCGAGAGTTACGCTCCACCTTTGGATTACTCCAACTTCAACAAGAATGTTGGAAAATTCTGTGATTCTATCTTCATTCCAGAGACGAACATCGCAATGACTGGCACATCACAGGGCCTTGCGGCCATCTGGGTGGAAAATCGGAAGGGTTTACAAAGCAAGTTTAAAAATATTCTAAAAAATAACTCGTTATCAATGAAGTGGCTTACAAACTTCGTTGGATTTGAAGCGTGATGATTCTTCAATATTTAGTACTTATTTGATGTTTTTATTCCTAATTGTATTCCAAATGCCAAGCTGTTAGGGATTGCTAGATTTTCCTGAAAAGTAGGCATTCTAATGTGAATTATCGTGCGTTTAATTAGAATATACTATTAAGTGAAAAGTTGGTGAGCATTTTTTGTATTGATGGTAAATTATTTAAGGATTTCTCTCGTATATTACTATAATAAAGGTTGTGATTATTTATTTATTTGTTTTGACAGAACGTCTCAATAGCATGACGCATAAATTATATATGTGTGGGCAGCTCTTTCTTAATTACAGGACTATCACAGTGTTAATTTGTTATAACTTCCCGAAGTTAGCATACCGATTATTAACAGTACACAATATATATATTCATATTCTATCAAAAAATAGGAGTGCTACTTGAAATTGTCCAAAGATAAAGTTCGATTCACTACAAGTAGTCAAAGGGTTCTATCAAATAAAAGTAATACGCCAATGTGTGACGTCGAAATGTCTACGTTAGTTTACTGTATGTACAGAGTCATCAAAATACTGCTTTCTATTGTTTTACCACGGCAAATTGTGGCCACTACGTAATGAGTTCTCAATAAGAACGAAATCTGTCTACTGAAAGAATTGTCTTTTCTGCACTATACAATGCTTAGTTTAGACTGACAAATTTATGTACTTAATTGGTCAGGTGCTTATATCAAGATCGCAACCTTTAAGGTAACTGTTATCATCGCCCGTGCAAACAAGTTTCGTTTAATACTCAGAATAGTCGGTCTGATAAAGTCCGTTCAGTCCAAACATGAGTTATCGCTCCTTAAGTTTGTGCTTGGAATTGGCTAACGCAGGAACTCACGACTCAGGAAGAAATAAAACGGCCACCTAGAAAACGCGCGCGCGCGTATGTGTGTGTGTGATTGAAACTAGCAAATAGATTACCTGATCTGTGCTGTGACTAACATTGTCAGAGTTTCAGTTGTTTTGTACGTTGGAGATAATTCAGCCGCCAATTGTAGCAACCTTCGTCTGTCCATAATACATCACAAGTTCTGAAAAACAAACTAATGAAGCAAATGCGTTATTTTCTTTATTTTTCATACCGACATTTCACTAGATAGATGTGCGCCACATGTGAGTGTCCGTCCATTACTGCTATGTTCATCCAACTAAGTAAAACTAGGATGGCTGAATATTAATTTACCATTTACATACTTTAGACTATTTTTTATACCCATCATGTGAAATTACGCAATTGAGATCACTTTCATGTTGTAGAGTGTGTTGCCCAATAAATCAAGTCCACTCTTCATAACTTCATGCCAAGATAAGTGATAACAATTGGAGAACAGACGAAATGTGCATGTGGTAAATTTCACTCAAACCGCCCAAGTTGTACCTTGGACTGCTTTGTTCAATAGCAGCTATCGTCATATTATTAAATAGGTACGCTTCAAATATGCGCATTTATTTGGGTATTAATATAACTAAAAATATTCAGTTAATTCTTGTTACTACACGTGCACATACATCTGAGTTAAACTACAGTCAATAGATGTTTATTCATCTTTTATAAGCGTTCGATTTATTACTTTATTCTTACTAAATGAAGTGATGTAATACCAGAATCATCTGAATAGATAGGGTGAGGATAAAACAAAAAGAATCATATTCGGGCGATTGATCAAATTCAGTAAAATATTGATTTGCGTGCTCGCTTTGCTGCATGGTTCTATCTGGATACTCTTTGTTAATAACGTATTGAAGCATTTCTCATCAGTGTTTTTAATACACATTATTGGGAAGGATCTTGAATTTGCTTTAGATAATTGATGTGGATATTTGTTTTCATAGTCACTACCGTATCGTTCTGTCACCTGCGGATCTCACTTATTGTAATATATATATATATATATATATATATATATATTCGTGAATACTAATCATCGCTATACAATCATACATATATATACATTTTGGGTTTTCAATTGATTATGCTAGTGGTAACAAATCTGACTCGCTTTTACTTCTGTTTCTTGTTTTGGCTGGTTGGTAAGTTTGTATGCGTTTGTGTTTGTGTTTGTGCGTGTTTGCATGTAAATGTTATTCTCGCAGTATTGCAAATTGATGTCTGAGGCCTGGTCATTATTGTTTTGATATCTTGAGAATTAACTATTTGTGCGCATTGTTCACTGTTACATGTACGAGTGCTATTTTTCCCAGTGTACCTGATCGTTTCACCTTGTTGCGCAAATTTGTATTTTGCACATGGTAACAGCGCCAGCGTTGATTGCAGTGTTGAACACTCATATTGTTTGGAAACTTCTGTCACCGTATGCGCCTCTGTTATTTCTACTTCAGTTTGTTGCCAATCCGATTGTATCCGATTTTGTTTTGTCTTTGATCGGGTTGAATTCTTCTTTTTTCAACTGAAAATGCGGTTCTATCACATCTTTGTTTACTGGCGACGTTTCGGTGCCTACTTTCCAGCACCATCCTCAGGCAACACAACACTGATCACAATAGCAGATTTAAGCAAATGTGGTAACCTCGTTCCAAAACCATTCTATTTATATATAATTGACTCAACACTATTTTTAATCATAGAATTTGTCTCAGTAACTAAACTCAATATATAACTATTTATAATTAGCAGACCAATCATTACCTCACCTATCTCAAATTCCCGGTATACGTAATCTCATCTCGTATGCAGAATATTGTAAGGGAAAGTAGGCACCGAAACGTCGCCAGTAAACAAAGATGTGATAGAACCGCATTTTCAGTTGAAAAAAGAAGAATTCAACCCGATCAAAGACAAAACAAAATCGGAAAGTGTGAAGAATCGGATCTTTGTGTAACTGCCCGTGTACAACTATTACCCGCGTACGCAAAACGCGGCATTGATCGAATCGAATTGTACACACCGCAACAAAATTTCAAAAAATCCGATTGTATGTTTGTTGATTCTAGTCGAGGGCCTGTTTGGTCTTGACTGGATACTAGTAGATTGTTGTTGAATTTTGTTATTCTTGGCCAGTCGATTAGAATATCATGTTGATGAAACTTTTGAATATTAAGGTCAGGTGCTTGTTGTTTTATATAAAGGGCTTCATAAATAAATAATAATTTTTCTGATTTTGCTTTATGTAGAATTGTGAAATTGGTCGAATTGACAGGGTGCCCCGTTGCCAATATATGATCGGAAATAGCTGATTTTCCTGACGGTGCCAAGCCTTTGTTAATCAATTTCTGTGGCAAATGTTGCTGGATTCTGCTTATCAATTGCTTCTTCTTACGTCCGATATATGTGCTACCGCACTATATATATATATATATATATATATATATATATATATATAAATTGCAAAAAATCTTATTCTAATATTATGGCTGGTTTAGAAGATATTGAGAATACAGAGCAATTAGCAGCTGTAATAATAATTCTGATGGATTTAGTTGTTCTAAATTAGATAATCATACCGCATATATGGATTGTCCGAGCCTGGCACCTTAGAGGCTCTCTTATGGTAGTGACAAAGTATGAAATTAAATTTCAAATGTCAAAAATAAAATAATTAGCCTGACGCGTAGTTAGCACAGTTTCCATCAATACAGGTGAGAGTGGTGTTCAACACAACAAAAATGATGCGCACGAATAAAAAAGATAGCTTCTCTGTCACATCAACACCTTTGTCTGTATACAAATTTCAATGTACCTGCAACGCTCAGTACATCGGCAAATCAAAAAAGAGGCTCTAAACTAGAATAAATCAGCGCCTCTCTCAAAAACTATTAAAGAGAGGTGCAGCTCCTGCACAAAAATCAGCAATTTGCGAGCATGTACTACTCACAGGTCATGCTGTTAATAGTAACAATTTTTCAGTTCTCTACAAGGCAAAAACAGAGAAAATGCTTCTGGCTTTTGAAGCTATTGCAAGTAATAAGCTGAAGCCCTGCTTAAACGTGCAGAAAATAATTCAAAAACTATTAAAGAGGGGTGCAGCTCCTGCACAAAAATCAGCAATTTGCGAGCATATACAACTCACAGGTCATGCTGTTAATAGTAACAATTTTTCAGTTCTCTACAAGGCAAAAACAGAGAAAATGCTTCTGGCTTTTGAAGCTATTGCAATTAATAAGCTGAAGCCCTGCTTAAACGTGCAGAAAATAATTCAAAAAGAAATTAAATTGGACTGGAACAAAGACATAACTGACAGGCCTTCAAAAATAGCCAACGTTTCGCAAAATACGACACATCCATCAATTACGGACGCAATTACAATGAAAGCGATGACACACCAAATGACGTTACGCAAAAGGAGTGGTCTAAATTGCGCAAAAGTAGTGGTCTAAATTGCGCAAAACAAAGGCTAACATAACGAAGAGGAGATTGGTTACGACAAATGTACAGTGGGATTGGATGAACGAATATACTAACGAATCCAAAACAATGGCTGTAGATACTGGTAGAAATAAGATTTATTAATAAATGTTATTCCATGGAGTACGTTGTTTTGTTCTTACATATATATATATATATATATATATATATATATATATATATATATATATATATATATATATATATGTCCATTCCTTTTTAATTAAACAGTATTCTTATAATTAGGAAAACACAAATAACAAAGTGGATAAAGGCCATTTATTTCGTGAATACTAATCATCTCTTATACAATCATACATATTTATACATTTTGGGTTTTCAATTGATTATGTTAGTGGTAACAAATCTGACTCGTTTTTACTGCTGTTTCTTGTTTTGACTAGTTGGTGAGTGTGTATGCGTTTGTGTTTGTGTGTATGCGTGTTTGCATATAAAGGTCATTCTCGCAGTATTGCGAAGTGATGTCTGAGATCTTGTCATTATTGTTTTGATAGCTTGAGAATTAACCATTTGTGCGCATTGTTCACTGTTACATATACAAGTGCTATTTTTCCCAGTATAGTTGATCGTTTCACCTCGTTGCGCAAAGTTTTCACGTGGTAACAACGCCAGTGTTGATTGCAGTGTTAAACGCTCACATTGTTTGGAGACTTCTGTCATCGTATGCGCCTCTGTTATTTCCACTTCAGTTTGTTGCCAATCCGATTGTACGTTTGTTGATTCTAGTCGAGGGCCTGTTTGTTCTTGGCTGGATACTAGTAGATTGTTGTTGAATTTTGTTATTCTTGGCCAGTCGATAAGAATATCATGTTGATGAAACTTTTGAATATTAAGGTCACGTGCTTGTTGTTTTATGTAAAGGGCTTCGTAGAGACCTGGACAAATTTCCTACGCAATCAAAATTTCCTACGAACTCAGACGCTTTTATTCGCAATTATTCAAAGGTGATCTTGTCAAAACACCAGAAAGAATTACTATCCTTAGGAGCAAAATTCTGCGAAGTCAAGAAAATCCTAAGTGAACGTGACATTATTGACATTCAGGCTGTAACGGAAAATTTCTACAATGACTTAACGAAAGACACCGCCCCACATGCATTCAATGGACAAGGACTGAAAGCTGAGATAGTAAGCGCACTAGAACAATACAAGAAGGAATTCAAAGGCAGCCAAATCATCACAATACAGCACATAGACGAACTCAGAAAACTTCCAATCAGACAAATCCATACGACTTGCCACACCCGACAAAGGATCAGGAATTGTTATACTTGAAGCCGACGCTTACAGGAAGGCCATGAACGATATAATAAATGATCAATCTAAATTTAAGCATGACATCAAACAGAAAGATGATTCAACGAACATCGAATCAAGAATTAATGCACTTTTTGAAAAAGATGGAAAAACATGTTCTAACATCGATGGCTGACTCCGAGATTAGATCAAAACTCACAGAAGACATCCAAAAAGCAAAACCAGTCGGAACAAACACCGCAAGATTGTACGGCAAACCAAAAACTCATAAAGCCGTGACAACCTCAGGAGCTCCTTCGATGCGGCCCATTATGTCAATGATCAACGCTCCACAACATAAACCAGCCAAGTTTCTCTGCAAACTACTTGAACCAATACGGAGCATCATAAACGATAACACTATCAAGGACTCCTTCGAACTAGCAAATGAATTGAAGGGGAAGAACATCCTACAGAATAAAATGGTCTCGCTTGACGTCTCATCCTTATTTACAAACATACCACTGGATAAGACAACGGAGATCTTGTGTGACCTCATCAAAAATGAGTTTTTAGAATTCCCTATAGACACCAATGACATCAAAGACCTCATATTAGCCTGTACTAAAAACGTGCATTTACATTCGAAGGGATATACTACCGTCAGATCAATGGTGTAGCTATGGGAAGTTGCATCGCACCCCTCCTGGCAGATGTATACATGTATCACCTGGAAAAAACGAGCCTAAAAGGTATAATTGACCAGTGCGCACTCTACAAAAGGTATGTAGATGATATCTTGTTGTTCATCTCAGAAGCAGCAGACCCTTCCGAAATCCTCAAACAAGCAAATGGAGTCGATCCAGACATCAAATTCACTCTCGAGGTAGAGAAAGACGACAGTTTTCCCTTCCTTGACATCAAACTCACTCGAGAAGCAAACGGAGATTTGACACTGGCCATACATAGAAAATCCACTTTCACCGGACAATACATTCACTACAACAGTAGTGTGCCAAAATCCCACAAAAGAAACTTAGTAAACAACCTAGCAAACAGAATCAGGAAAATCTGCTCTGAACACAAGATTGAGGAAGAACTGGGCTACCTCAGGAAAATTTTGCTAATGAACAACTACCCAGAGCGATTCATTGATGTCAACATCAGACCACGGCAGATTCGTACTAGAGAGGATACCGGCAAGCAGGTTTTCCTAAACTTACCATTTCGAGGCGACGTACCAGCCTCAATAATTGCAGGGCGGCTGAATACAATAACTAAGGACAACTTTCCCAGTGTTAAAATTAATATGAAATTTAGTACACAGAGAATCATGAGGTTGGATGCCAAAGATCAATTGCCAATTCTCTCCAAATCATTCATAGTCTACAAATTCTCATGTATGTGCGGTAGCACATATATCGGACGTACGAAGAAGCAATTGATAAGCAGAATCTAGCAACATTTGCCACAGAAATTGATTAAGAAAGGCTTGCCACCGTCAGGAAAATCAGCTATTTCCGATTATATATTGGCAACGGGGCACCCTGTCAATTCGACCAATTTCACAATTCTACATAAAGCAAAATCAGAAAAATTATTATTTATCTACGAAGCACTTTACATAAAACAACAAGCACCTGACCTTAATATTCAAAAGTTTCATCAACATGATATTCTTATCGACTGGCCAAGAATAACAAAATTCAACAACAATCTACTAGTATCCAGCCAAGAACAAACAGGCCCTCGACTAGAATCAACAAGCGTACAATCGGATTGGCAACAAACTGAAGTGGAAATAACAGAGGCGCATACGATGACAGAAGTCTCCAAACAATGTGAGCGTTTAACACTGCAATCAACACTGGCGTTGTTACCACGTGAAAACTTTGCGCAACGAGGTGAAACGATCAATTATACTGGGAAAAATAGCACTCGTACATGTAACAGTGAACAATGCGCACAAATAGTTAATTCTCAAGATATCAAAACAATAATGACCAGATCTCAGACATCACTTTGCAATACTGCAAGAATGGCATTTACATGCAAACACGCACATACACAAACACAAACGCATACAAACTTACCAACTAGCCAAAACAAGAAACAGAAGTAAAAGCGAGTCAGATTTGTTACCACTACGTTAATCAATTGAAAATCCAAAATGTATCAATATGTATGATTGTATAAGAGATGATTAGTATTCACGAAATAAATGGCCTTTATCCACTTTGTTATTTGTGTTTTCCTAATTACAAGAATATATAGATATATACATATATACATATATATATATATATATATATATATATATATGTAATAATAATATAATAATAATAATAATACATTTATTTGGCATCAAAGGCCAACTGGTCCAACCATTGAAATAGCAAATCAAGGGTAGGATATGTGGAGGTGAGTGGAATTGTGACTAGCAAAGTATTTAATATATATATATGCAAATGCCTGCAAAGACGATTTTATTCGCCATCAGGGATGTTTATTTTTTTGAGTCATTTAAAACAATACTTTATACTCGGTTAACATCTATATGTATATGATTGGTATAAAACAAAGATACGCATGTAAAAGGCGTGCTATTTATTCTAAGCAAGTTTTACTTTTATTTCAAGTCGATTAATAAATTGTGAAATCAAGAAATGAATGATCTATGCTAATCTAGATCTGAATTATATGTCTGTTTGATATAGTAGCTATACATATGACATAGTCATAATCCCATAACAGTGATATGAAGTTTCCTTAGCTTTATAACTTTTGAATGCCAGTATTGATTGAAATACTTTATTTGAACTCGCTTTATTCTGTAAATTTTTCCCATATCAACCAATGCCATTATAACAAATTTTTAAAAATAAACTTGTAATTTTAAAAAATTTATTCAAATGGAATGATACAGGTGACGATAGCGAGACACCATTTAAAAGAGCAGCAAAACTGGTGCATATACACGAGAAGCCGATAACATACGTAACTTTGACGACTGTGTGAGTAAAATCGATATTATCGTAAACCTTTAATTATAAACCATAATTAACATCAATCAAGCTGTATTATTTCGGAGCAAATGTTTGTAAATGTGTATAAGGTGTTGCACACAAAGTAACAAATTAGTTTAAAAATGTCCATAATGATAAAAAGACAGCATGAACGGAAATTATAATCTCGTGCACATTCGTTTCGTGCTTACTGGCGACTTGTCAATAGGAGTCTGTATTACACACAAGTGTTTAGAGTTAAAGAAGCGTTAATATAATGCTATATTCACAAGTCCAATATTATAATAAGCCCAACTCTCTAGCGCTTGGAGATTTCATCTGGGATATAATAAAGCAATATTTGCGATTACTTTTGTTGCTTACTGTTGTTTACTGTTTTTTGTTGTGTTTCATGTTATATTTTATAGATACATTTTATTATAAGTCATTTTGTTGCCATTGTTGATGAAAAAGCTTATTTCGGTTAATTAACGAATTAAGGACTCCGAAGACTTAATTCATGATATCGCTAGGGCAATATTTTTGCTAAAGTTGTTTTTGTTGAATGTTTTCTGTTGCTGGTTTTCTACACATCTTAATATGAGGAACCGGAATTTATTTTAGCATCAAATCGTAAATTGAAATAAAAATATGGAACTCGGGATTAGAGATGTTACTGGGTTACTTCTAAAAGCAAGGTATCGGCGTTACTTACTACATTTAATACTGCATGCAGACAGGATTGGCTTGCATATAATTTCTAGACTTAATAAAATCCTAACACCTATTAAATAAAATGATAGCATTTTAATGATAGTTTACGAAGTTTTTTCGTCTACGGTTTCCTATTGATTATTTTTATTGTTTTTCGTGTTACTGTAATCTGCGTTAACGTCACTCGACATTTTTCGAGCCGTTAATCTGCAGCTGCTTTATTTTGGCTCCTCATTACAATAGCAGATAATATTTAGATTTTGAGTGTTTATGATATTTCGAGGAACAGAGCTGAACGTAGGATGTACTAATTTCTCGTCAGCAAGTTAATTCCGTCATTAATATGTTTACTATGAATTTTAAACATCACAAATATTATAACTCACAATATTTGTTGGCTGTTGAATGTAGAAATGTTTCCTTAACTTAATCCTCTAAGACGAAAATAGTATTAGAATGCCATAAAGACAAAGGGGGATGGTATTGATCACTGTAATAGGCTTATTGAAAATCGGTAGGCCCATTTCACGTTTCAGCAACAATTGAATTCATTCACAGTTTTGAGAATGCAACACACCTAGGCTAATAGTTTACGTGCCGCACATTCATAATTATGGAACGTTCGTTCCAGATTATTACTTTACACAACGAATCATCGGTTTAGGGTTATCTTTAACCACTATGTTGTCATCATTTCTGCCACGCGTTTCGATCGTCTTGAATAGATGACTCCCAAAGCCGCTCCTCTTGGTTTTATGATTTAGTAGGAAATTTAATTTACTTCTATATTTAGCAGCATCGTCTCGTCAAACCGGGTGAGAGGATGCATTCTATTTATGAACTTTTATCAAGCATACAGCTAACAAACGAATCCAACTGACGCTTTTTCATCTACATTATGTAAAATAAACGAGAGAAGAAACAAAAATAGCATGGAATGAAAGAATTAACGTATTTCATAGACTAGATTTTACATATCGATAATAATATCTATACATTAATTTACTTGTCGATCAATATCTTGAAAAGCTAATGATTTAATATGCTTGGCACTACCTGTTTTTGATAAGTATACATAAACCATTAGACCGCTATACCGCGTTATATACTTTATATAAATTAAAAAGTTGTCAATACAGTAAATTTTGACGGCACTTTTCGTAAACAGTATGATGCTGAAAGTAAAATGTTCAACACCAAATATTTAATTGTTTTAATCAAGGCTGCGATCTAAATGTAAACACCTGTCTAATTATGCAAATATATTTGTCAGTATCAGCAAAGCATTTTCTAATGTAGAAAATGAAATTCATTCAGTAGGCCGATTTCGTTCTTATTGGGAACTTCAGGTCTACAGAGATGCCATATAGGCTGCACCTAAAGTAAAAGCTAACCAAAAACACCGTTATTTGGGACATATTTGAAATTTTTCGTAGTGTGCGGCAGGGTGGCTCAGTAGTTAGAGCAACAGATTCAGAATCAGACGTGCCCAGGTTCGAGCCCTGTCCGCGGTCAATACAGAACATTACATGAAGAGGTCCCAGTATAGAAGAAACCAGTCTACGGGATGAATTACCTTTCATGCTTATACAATGCTTAGTATATACCAATAAATGTGTGTATATACTGGGACTGTTGTTTATATCAAAATCTCAACCTTGATGTAAATAATTGTTTTCACCGTCCGTGCAGTCAATGTTCCTTTAATTAAATAATTTACCATTCTTAATGTGAATAATCCATCATGCTTAACGCTGAATCATCTTCACGGTAAACAGTGTCGTTTGTACTTTTATACCGTTATTTTCACTAAATGGCTAATAAAAGATGAGGGACCAATTTTTCAAATAGGATTCAGCTTTAGACGCAGATCGAGATCATTTCCTATTTTTGTATCATAATATAGCACATGGAAATTTGCTCTTTCCTAATTATACAACTATGTGAACTGTTATGATGTCTTGACTTGCTTCATAGTTCAAATTCGACTGATTGTTGGTAAAGTTCAGCTCACTTATTATAAGTCTAGATTTGAACCTACATTGACTATTTAATGTTATGCAATTTCGACATCAAGGTTTCTTGTTTCTCATTTACACTTTTTACGATTTGCTGGAAAAACGATATGTACGAAACCCCCACCGCACACACTTGCGTGCGACTGGCGGTAGTTTTGTTATGTTGTTCGACAACTGGTTAAATACAATGGGATTGGTGTTCACTTCAAGCTCGCAAACTTGATTTAAAGAATTGTCTTCACTACCCGCGCAATCAATTATTGTTTAATTAACCAGAAAGTATAAATTGGAATTCTTGTTTAGAAATGACATTAACCGTAATCGAAAGCAGAGATATCGCAGAAATATTCTGCTAATTTAAAAAAAAGTATGCACCTTCGTGGCTTCTGACGACTAACACGCATTTATGTATTAGGTTTAACATACCTCATTATAATAAAGCCATTTTGGACAAAAAATATGCTAAATTTCAAATGAACAATAATCACAATCTTTTTATACATGTACTGTGTGCCTACTGGTAACTCATACGTAGGAGCCATGATTCCGACCAAAACAAATCACAAGCTATGTCCATAAATGTGGGACAATTGCGCGATGCAATGCACCTTATGCGTGTATATTGAAACTGCAGTAGAATAAACTTTCTATTAAAATTTGGACGTTTCGACTTCAAAGGCAACTTACTACATACGAGATGTATGAAACATGAAAATTGTAGCAACATCATTCTTTTGGAGAAAGGCTAAATTTCGTTAAATTTGCGACTAAAAACCAATTCTGAACGCCTGCAATTAAAGCAGAAATATATTCTCTGGATACGATTACATCTGCTATCAGATTTTTATGATTATCATAACACAACTGAATGCAACATATAAAATATTTATTTTCTTTGTTGCGGACAACTAACATACATACATGTATGTAATAGGTATGGCGTATCTAGTGATGGGTTATTTCAAAGTAGATCACGATTTTGTGTCAACTTAAGCATTGTCTGAAAAGTGTGCGACACTGACTCTACCAGTTTTTTGAGGCGTAAATATAGGAGATTAAGCCCCCTTAAAGTTAAAAATTTCATTACTACATATA
The DNA here is from genome assembly GCA_029291075.1 of Eudiplozoon nipponicum. Classification (NCBI taxonomy): domain Eukaryota; kingdom Metazoa; phylum Platyhelminthes; class Monogenea; order Mazocraeidea; family Diplozoidae; genus Eudiplozoon; species Eudiplozoon nipponicum. The sequence goes on along the minus strand of JAQBSW010000793.1, from coordinate 97,506 downwards.
TAAATGTTTCCGGGTGTAGTGCCGTCTCCTAGAAACTAGTTGTCAGAAAGCACGAAACGCATGTGTTTCTGAAACTAAATATATTTCTTCTGCTGACTTTAGCGTATGCTTTTGGTTATATTTGAACTGCGTATTGAAAGATATACCTTGAATAATACATATCTGAGTTTTTAATTCATTGAAGAAGACCAGTTTATAGGCAGAAAATCATTTACATTTAAACATGTTACTGTTTTTTAGAATTAAAACGGAAAATTTTAAAATCATTAGTGATACCATTCTTAGAATGAAAATTCCCTCAGTATCAATTAAAACGAAACCAGTCAGTGTATAGGGTATTTTAAACATTTAAAATATTTTAGTTAAACAATTATTACAAATACTAATTCAACAAATGATATCTTTCTTGTGTTTAAAACAACTTAAAAGAGTACACGTTTGGTTGTATTAGTAATTAGCATAACACAGATAATTTTCAAGCGCCATATAAGAGATAACATTCGAAATTTTAAATAATAGTCAGCCATAAGTGAGACTAGCCATTTATTATTATTATTATTAAATAAAATTTTTCATATAAATTTGATTCTTAAATATATTTGATTTAAAGCTTTATTACCAAACATATATATATATATATATATATATATATATATATATATATATATATATATGAATCCCAGCAATTTAATCATAATCGTAAATAATTTTTTTTAAATTATTCCTATATTCGGTTTTAATATTAATATAATATGTGGTATAGCTTATGTAATATTATTATTAACAAAATAAATTTGAACGAAACGTTTTATGCTTCTTATAGAGATGAAAAGAATTGTGTTGTGACGAAACAAACCAGTGTGTAAATTATTTTAAATATTTTAAATTGTTTTGTTTAAAATTTATTAAAATTACGAATGCAATAAATGATGTCTTTATCATGTTTAAAACAATTTAAAGCAGTACACGCTTGGTTTTTTAGTGATAAGCATTAAAAAACAATACCCAAGTGCAATATCATAATTAACATTAAAAAATATGAATTATGGTCAGCCAGAATGATAATTAAGACTAGAAATTGGAAAATCAAATATAAATAGTCATTGTTAGATAAAATGTTTCTTAGAAATGTGATTCTTAAATATATTCGATTTAAAAATTTGCTAGCAAACGCAGTAAGTTATATATATATATATATATATATATATATATATATATATATATATATATATATATAATAATAATAATAATAAAATTCATTGTACCCTTCCTATGTGCAAAAACAAAAAGAAATTTTATCAGATATAAGAAAATTTTCTTTCTCATGGTCTTCTCAAATATCTACTCATGAACATATCTTTATATATAAATTGGAAAGCAAAACAAGATAGAAATATGTGAACAAAGAGAGTGTGAAAAATAGAAACCAATCAAATTGCGTGCGTCACATCCAGTTCAAGCTCAATGCTTGTACGTGCTTCTTCTGCTTACATAAATCCGGCTGCAATTTGTTTATCCATAAGGCTTCGTATGTGGCTAGCTCCCTTTTGTTTTTGCATTTAGTAATTACTTTGAATGCTACGTCTGGAGAACATACGTGCGATGTTTCGATGATGTGTTGCGCAATAGCACAAAAGAAAGTTGAAGCAGCATTAACACGCACATTTAATGCAGCCAAACTACGAGTGTTATTTAGGGTAACACACTTGCCTTTACCAGCAATCAAAGAGAAACAGCCGTTAATGTCGATATCAAATATTATTTACCAATATACATGCGCAAGTTGTCGATCAACTTACGTAGGCCGATCGACCAGACGGTTAATTACTCGAATGAGAGAACATTGCAACTTAAACGCCTGTTTTAAATCAAATGGTGAATACACGTCTACTATTGCGCAACACATCATCGAAACATCGCACGTATGTTCTCCAGACGTAGCATTCAAAGTAATTACTAAATGCAAAAACAAAATGGAGCTAGCCACATACGAAGCCATATGGATAAACAAATTGCAGCCGGATTTATGTAAGTAGAAGAAGCACGTACAAGCATTGAGCTTGAACTGGATGTGACGCACGCAATTTGATTGGTTTCTATTTTTCACACTCTCTTTGTTCACATATTTCTATCTTGTTTTGCTTTCCAATTTATATATAAAGATATGTTCATGAGTAGATATTTGAGAAGACCATGAGAAAGAAAATTTTCTTATATCTGATAAAATTTCTTTTTGTTTTTCCACGGAAGGATACAATGAATATATATATATATATATATATATATATATATATATATATATATATATATATATATATGAAACTCGGAACGCTAATCATAATGGTAATTCTAATTTAATTCTCAATTATTCATATCTTCTGTTTTATTATTAATATAGTAGGCAGTATAGCTTATATGATATTAGTTAAGTTTATTAATAAAATTAATTTTACCGTAAATTTTTCTTCTTTATTTAGAGCCGAAAAGAATTGTGTTGTAACAGGAGATACAATTGGTCACATAAAGTTTTTCGACAGCAGTCTAAAACTGCTCTTTTGGTACCAAGACTTGAAGTTTGGCAGTATTACGTCAATTAGTTTTGCTGACAGAAACATTTTTTCCAGGTATCAATTTTTGGAGCAAATTGTGTTTTCTTGATCAATCAGTCAATGTAAAATTTAAAATATCTATTCAGTTAAAATCTAAACTGCATTGAGTAAAATAAGTTGAAACACATTTGTGCAGAATGTCAGCTTGTATTCCAAATATCCTTTTGGTCTTCTGATATTTTACTTATTATGATAAACGCCGTTTGCAGGCTTGGTCATCAGTTAACATAATATTTGCAGCACTGGTTGGTTGAAAAGTGGTTCATGACTGATTTTAGATCGACAACAATGACAATACTGTGCTATAAACAGTAACTTTCGCTCCAAACAAAACATTTTTGAATTAATGAAAGTTGTGAGCATCAGCTGTATTCATTCATGTCTATTTATTCAGCAAACTATCTTTTGTTAAAGCACTTGCTTGCTTCAAAATACATTTTTTTAAATTACGCAAAACAACTCAGGCCAATTAGTAGTACTTACAAGGTTCTAAACATAAAATATAATCAAATCACTAATTAAACCCTTTCAGTAAAAATTGTGTAATTCCTGTTTTATAGGTTATGTTAAGATAGAAATGTGAAACGTTTTTAACAATTGTTTAACTTAAAGTGCTTTTTTTTGGAATAATCATATTTGGAAAAATGCCCTACAGATTGGATGAACCGAGTGCAACCACAAATTATCCTAACAGCACAACAATTGATGCTAAGAAATTCGTGGTTGAAGATTTCTTTGTTGGTACTGCTCACGGCGTAGCCTATACACACAGCTTGAATGGACCCGTTACGAATGTAAGCTTGTTTTTAATTAGGGATAAATTATTTCGTCGTTTTGTTTACCTGCGAGACTCTTAAATATGGTTTTAATACAATTTTGTGAATCATTATATTTTCCTAAATATAGGTTAAAAAAATTAAAATTATTTGAAATCAGGGCACTAAAGCCGAATAATGTGTAATGAAAATTAATTATATTTTTTATAATGACTTAGAAATTTGTAAACATTTTTCACCGAATAGTCAAAATATATTAAAAGCAATAGTTTTACTGCCTTTTAAAAAAAATAAATAGTGCTAAAATTGATCGTTTTTAAGGACCACGTGTAGGGCATATATTTGAATGTTTAGCCTTACATTTATTTAGAATAATATTTTTTTCTTTTTAATTTTTAGATAGTTCATAAGGGCTTTGACCTGGCTGTCAATGGTATTTCAACACATGCAACACTGTAAGAAGATTTTCTTAGACAAATGAATCAGTGGATAATTATTTTACTGTAGTTTAAATATAATGTAATATATCAGTAATCATGAATCCAAATATTTGTCAGAATTAATGCCGGCACACATGAATTAAAAAAATATATTTTGCATTTGAAATATCATTTTAAATTAAATTGAGTAAATTTAGTCATTTTCAGTAAAATCACTATTTTCCGAATGTCTAGCAATTATTGTACGCCATAATTTTTTTATTTGAAATATTATGCAAATTTTCTTAGGAGTATATTTTTATTAGTCTAAAAATTGAATAGCCCTTCTCTTCTTATTGCATAAGTTTCTTTTATTTCTTCTAGATATTAATTAAGTTTTAATTTAAGACATATTTCGAAAATGAATCAATTTGACGTGAAAATTTAAATAGTAAGATAAACCAGATTTTGGCATGCAAGTTCCTGATGTCGCCTAAGAGACGTAAAATGGGATCCTCGTTTGTGATTGTGCCTAACTGCTTGTTCTCAGGCAGCAAAATATAAGTAACTTTTAAATTGTGACTACATGGAAATAATAAAATTGTGCCAACTGAGAAACGTGCTTATATTGACCAGTAGTTTCAACCTATTTTGAGTTGATCTTTTAATACTAAATAATTTACACTGTTGCAAAATGCAGTCACCCAGCAGGAATTATAGAGTTATTGTTAAATTTTGTTCACTAAATACATTTCTTCCAGAGCTGCCGGAATGAAATACTCTTGTCTAATTTCAAAGTTTTTCAAAGCCGTATATATATGTCGACAGAACACTGGATATTTGAAATTTAGCTATTTAAATTTGCATTTTAACATAGCAACAAACAATTTCAAATTTTCAATGTTTTCAAGTTAAAATGAGTAATTTATGCGACCACGAACATTTTATACCATTCAGTAAACTTAACAAATATTCTTAAGCCTATTTGTACAAATAAATTTTTTTTAAATTTCTATATAATTAAATAATAATTCATTATATTGAGGCCGTTTGGTAAATTACAATTTTGTGGCATTTAATTACTATTTTGTAAATCATTTTTCAAATAATCATTAAATCAAACAAGCCCCACAGCGTGGAAACATTTCCGTCGGTCACACGTACCGACGGCTTTCGACTTCCATGATGATAATCATAGCCAGTAGGCAAACTGATCAAAGATGGTCATTAGTTTTGCTTTGTTGCTGGATTAGTTGAATACGTTGGGATTGGTGTTATATCAAGCACGTAAACTTGCTTTAAAGAAGTTTTATCAACACACTTGTAGTCAGTGATTGTTTAATCGTATAATATAGTTAATATGTTTATAGAATCTTTAGTTTTATTAAATGAAAACCATTTCTTGTTGGATATAAATTTGAAAAAAAGCATACATATTCTACAGGAGTTTTTTTACACCATCTCATCAACCGATTTAATGAATAAATTTAAAAAATTTAGGGTTTAAGCAGAAAAGAAACTAAACATAGTTTATAGTTCTTCAAGTTCAATTAGATGAGACGAAACAAAATTATTATTATGCACAATGCTTGAAAAATTCCATCGTAATATCAGTGCACGCAAATTTACCTCTCCCTACATCATTACAGATATTTCATTTTTAAATATAAAGGGAATATTTATATGCCATTTGATTAATTTATGGATCTGTTTGTCAGCATACATGCGGCTTGATCAGACCACAAGCATATCCTCAATATGACTGTTATGAATTACTGACTCGGCTACCATGTTGTTAGTACCATGTACCGACTCGGCAACTATTGTGTTGATACCATTTACCGGCTCAACACCCATTTTGTTGGTACCATGTACCGACTCGGCAACCATAGTGTATATGTATTGTATGTGTCCATGTCAATTGCAGTAAGTAATAGCTTACATATCTGGGTAAAGAACTGACGGCTCTTTTGAATTAGTTCAGAAGATAGGAAAAGTGAACGTTAAATAAGTTTGAATGTGCTCGTTTCATCGTGACTCATATTTTATTTATATTTCGTTGAAAGAAACGGTATATTTTATGTGTCGTTATGACAAAATATTCCTAAATACTAAATAAAGTGAATGCAATTTAGAAAGATTAATTTAGTTGTATTATTCTGTTATTCAGTTCGTTCGCAATGGTCTCCGGGTTGTTTCTGCCATGGAATAAATAAACCCAAAGGTATTTAGTGCAATAAAATTTTACGACCGTTTTTGTGATAGAATAATTGTAGGTCACAAAATATGTTTGCATACTGAGGGACTGCTTGATAAACTCAATAAGTTGCATAAAAAATATTTATTTTAGAATTGCAAAAATTAGGATGATACTATAGCATTAATGGATGTGCAGTTTAAACGTTGAACTAATGACACCGCGTAGATCAGTTTTTCAGAATAAAAATGGTCTTCGCAATCTTTGCAGTTTAACAGCTACTGCTATTTGAAAGGAAAAAAGCACTATTTATCACTTTGTAAAATAGGACGCATTTTTTCACCTAATTGCTTATAGAATAAGTTGAATTTTTACGACAATATTCTTACAAATAATGGTTACCATAAAATGGAATGAATAAGCAAAAAACCAATAATTTTACAATCCCCAAAGTCACTGAAACGTTTAAACGAATATTGTGTTCTGCATTAGTCTTCACATCTTTTGAAGCTGACCTAGTTTTGTTTCCACCTATTGTCAAGCTTCTCCTAACTGACATGAAGATCAAACCAGACAGCCATCCACATGCCTAGTTTTATACACTCCAAATTGTATACGTGGCCAATATTAATTGGGCAGATGCAGCGAAAGGTTAAATTTACGTCTGCAGGAGGCAATTCAAAGCTGGTGTTCTCCCAAAATGATTGGTGTTGTACGAACATCTTAAACTAAATATATCATAGACCGTAAAAATCGGGAAGAATATCACAAAGCTTCTGAAATTCGATAAATAAGAGTTGTGCAGATATGTTGTCCAATTTGAATGCTTTTGTTGCAAAAATCACTGTTCAGAACTGCTTAGGCAAAGACAACTTGTTCAAGCACTGAAATTACCAATATGCCTTTCTGGAAATTTGCCAAATTTCGTTTAGTCTTCCTGTTCAAAATAACGGTATTATTTTTTGCGCAGTTTTTTTTAAAAATATGTAGACAAAATACGATTACAAGAACTTTTTATGGAGTAAAGCAGTTGATGATATGTATCGGAATTGCTTTTTTAGAAAATATAAGGTATTTCGCAAATACTTGACTAATAATAAATATTTTAGAAATATCAAAAATAAATAAAATAGAAACAAGCTTCGAATGGAATTTCGGATTTTTCAAAAGTGCATTTTTTAGTTTAAATTTTTATGAGGTACTAATAATATCAACCGGTAATAAAGCATAGCGTATAATATATAAGAGAAGAGTTGTACTGAGGAGGCGAATGGAATAAAACAGAACATAATATATTATAACAGAAATTGGTATGAAATAGTTATTCGATATTTAATATCTCGTCACAAAATATACCATTAAATATGTCAAAAGTTATCATTTAATTTTTACAAAAACCCACGTATAACTATATGTATTCGTTTATATATACGCAGCAGTGGAAAATCTGCTCTTAAATTCCTTTGTATAACTGTTCTGTATTTCGATATAATCAAGACATTTCACTATGAATTCTTACTTTATCTATAATTTTAACAGTTTTTCTAATTAAATCTGAAAGCAGATTTTTAAACTATGTTGTGAATTACGTTTTTTTACTAAACAGGCCCATTGTTACCTGCGTCAGTCACACAGGAATGATAACATCATGGAACTATAAAGAAGAGTAAGTACTGTTTCGCAACATAACATATTTATTAGAAGGTTAAAACAAAAGACACGGGCGCTCTCTAAATGTGTTGTATGCAGTATTTACCAAGAAGAAAACCCAACATACGCAAGAAAACTAAGCGTACAATTGATTAAGAGTACCAAGAAACAAATTACGGATTATAGTAGCTGACAAATGCACATAGTCGAACAATCAATGCAATCGCCTGTATCGGTTATGAGATTCGTTATTTCACAAGAAATACTTAAAAACTGGTCCAGACAAGGCTTTTATATGTAAATACACACAGCGCTCCCCATAAATATAATATTATTCCTATAAATAATTGTGACATAGTGAATATTATTTTTTATCCCACTGTCTAATGAAAGCTCTTATTGGAAACATATTGTTAATTAACACTGAGCAGATCATTAAATCAAGAAACTTTCGTAAGTTTAAATAAGAAACCAAGAATAAAAGTCTTTTTAACAAATTTAATGATTTATGTTCTGTTCTTGACTTTCAGTTATATGAATATATATATATATATAGACAAAACTAAAATGTATATTATTTTTGTTATATTTTTATCTTAAAAGCTAACTTATTTTAGCAAAATCCTTGCTAATTTTGAATTAGAATATTTTTTAACAGTGTTGCATTTAAATAAAATGAAAAATTTCTGTCTATTTGAAGCGTACCGTTTTTAGTTAATAATACCAGCGCAATGTGAGTGAGGCGGTCTTTTTCGGTATTCCTCTCGAGTGAAGAAACTGCTTTTAGTTTAATTACCTAATAAAATCCATGATAATATGGGTTAATTTTAGTCGCTATTCTTATGTGTTAGTTGTTGTTTTTTATACTTAAATTTTTGACGAAACAAATGTCCCTGTTTATCCTTATTTACTATTACCAAAGCGAAGAAATTCTAGAACGATTTGAAATGCTCTAATCAGGCCTCATTTTGTTATGCTTTCTCTGATGTATGTCATTTATTATGAGCTTAACCTTGAAAGAAATACTAAACTTGTGTTTTGGTTGAGTTCACAATGCATTTAAATAAACGATGCTTTTAAAATATTTTTATAAACGAAGGCATGTTGTGTGTTCTCGCAATTTTGGACGTCAACATCCCATTCAAACGTGTATTCATGACACCTGTGGCGTTACGCTGGGTAAGTTATATGCGTTTTTAAACGGCGCTCAGCTGAAGACACGTAGATTCATTAAATATTGCTAGGAGTTGTCGCCATTTAACAAAACTTAAATGATAAATTTGTTAACCTTGTAAACTTTACAAAAGGACCTTAATAGTGCGGTTCGGTTTAAATAATTTCGCGAACATATAATTTAAGAAATACGCACATTCAGAAAAAACCACGAGATAATAATTTTATCCAGCGAAAATTTCAATATTTGTTACTCTAAATATATATACAACAAACAAAGGTTTAATAAAATGTATGTTCTAGGTTTCGTATATATTTTTATTTCAGCCATTTTTATGCATTTACAAATTGAATTGATAAGTAAATAATTTATGAAAGAAAAGATTTGTTATAAATCAGGTATATACAACGAAGTTAAAAAACAAACCATTTCCTTTTTGCCAGAACTCAACTGGATTGTAATATCTGATACGTTATGCAGCCAATACTTTGCATTCCCAAAATAAACAAAATAAAGTACCAGATGGATCAGTCCAGTTGAGCTCTAGCAAAATGAAAATGACCTTTTTGACTGTGTTTTATATACTTGCTGTATAATAAATTTATGATATAATAAATTATTTTTTTCTAAATTCACATTACAAATTCTTGGCTTTGATTATCTAAGATATATGCATATATTTAGTAGACATAGGACTTTCTAGCAACAAATAAATTCTTTTAAAACAATGGGGATAAAACACAGTCCACACCATCCAACGACGTCACGCTATTTGGGCTTACTGTCTACTCTTTTTTAGGAACCATAAGTTCCATAAACCTGCGATGTTCTTCTTATGTTATTGTTAGATAATTATGTAATATTTTTTGCATAACAAATACGACGAAAATTTTATCCAAAGATTTTTTTTATTTGGTTCATTTAAAGCAATTGGTTTTGTATCTGGAGAGCTACGGTTTTTAGACAGCATAACACTGAAAGACAAGTCAAAACCTTTTAATGTCGCCAGAGGCCCGATTATGAAAATTGCGCTGAGTTTTGACTCGAGTTACTGCGCCTTTGTGGTATGATTTTCTTGGATTTTGTTAATTTTTTTAATCGAACCTGCTTATTTATGCATTACATTTGCACCCATATCTTATGATGACACCAAATGAAAGTGGTTTACAAGATTGAAATTCTAACATTATACCTTATATATTTTGAACAAATAAACAATTATTTAAATCAAAGTTACGATCTTGATATAAACGCCTCTCCCATTATACACATACATTTAGCTGTATAAACTAAGCATTATACAATGTAGAAAGGTAATTCAACGAATAGACCTGTTTCGTCCTCATTGGGAACTCATCATGTACTGTCCAGAATTTGCCGCAGGCAGGATTCGAAGTTGGTGCATTCTGCTTCGGAATTTGTTGAACTAACCAGTGAGCCACTCTGCCGAATTTGGCTTAATTCAAATTCATGGCAACAGTTTAATAGGAAAATACATTTGTGTACGTCCTGCACGATGTAAGAGCACACACAAAGTTCGTATTTAAGCACAAATTTATAGTGCACTCAGCAAAACTATGCCTTTTTTCATAACCAAACTTAAATATGGTTGGTTGCAACGTGGCATGTTGTTGGTTGTACTCCTACTAGCCCCAATGTCATTTAATGACTAGTTGGTATTTACCTTTTGATCAATATCGTTACTATGTATGTGGTCAAATTCCAACTGCAAAGGATCCTCCTTTATTAATAATTACTTTCTTTTGGGGTAAATGGTTAAAATAATGTAAATAAACAATTTCTTACGTTAGTTCTTTGATGAATTATTGGTCTATTACTTATCTTCTTAGTGGTCAAAGACTACTTCTCACGAATTAAAAATACATAATTTTATTCTTGGTTTTAGATAAAAAGTTATCTTTACATCTCTATTAAGACAATTTTAATCGTGTTTGGTCAATCTGTTATTTTGTGACTAGCTTAATCAATAAATCGATGAAATTTTATTAGCTTATTTATTTAGGCATGGTACGTTTTTATAATATCTATTATTTCATAATTGAAATATTTTGTTTATTGATAAGAACATAAAGAGCATTTTTTTTCTTTTTCGAAGTAATTATTCATTTTTGTACAAACAAAAATTGAGTAGCACGATTTTATCTGATTGTTCTATAACATTTCAGGATTCTGAATACACTACCACATTACTACGCCAAGACATAGGACAAAACAATACTGGTACATTATGGAGTTACCTTGGTAGACATAGAGCTCATTTTCTACCGGTTTGCGACGTGCTATTTTGGCATCATCAGGACACAAATCAGCCCCGTCTTTTCACCTTAGGAGAAGACAAACGTATTGTAAGCCTGTGATTTTCTGACAGATTACGATTACTTATTGATATATTAAGTTTTTATAAGTTAGAACATGGCCTAGCAGGTAAGTAATTGCTCAAATTCAAAGGCTAAAATAATTCTACGAATAAGTTGGTGGATTATTGCTAAAAACTTTTAGGATCGCAAATTTAATGAATTTTAAATGAAATAAGTTAAAACGAGCTTATCATTGTTGAAAGAAATTTCAATGAGCAGATGATTATTCGATTGCTTCGATGAATAAATTAGAGCACAAAATAACTTTTCAAAAAACTTTTAAAATTTGAATAAAAATGATATTGAATATCAACAGAAAGGCTTTTATGTTTATTTTGTTGAAGGTTATTTAACGTAGCATCTTAGAAAATGTCCAAAGTTAATGCAAAATAATGTTTTGCGCATAGACCATATCAAGAATTTATCCTTTGTTCTAGTTTGTTCTTTCATATTTTTATTTGTACAATGTATAGATTTTACTAGGCCCTGAGGCGTCTGCATTAAGAGCCTATATAGAAGTAAAAGAAAGCCAAAAGCGACACTCTAAATCGATAGGATCAAAATTCATCTGTTATAATCGCAAGTAATAGTCATCAATTGGGATACGCGCAATGTTTGTTTCTTATTTCCAACAGACATTTTTATTATAAACAGATGGGCTGATCATGGGAATGAAGCTTAAATTAGGAAATACAAGTGCTTTGTCAGTAATTTTATTAATCGCTACGGTGAATAATAGGGACAAAATGCTATGATAACACAGCCGTGATCAAATTTAAAGCAAGAAAATAATTGATCTACACAAATAATTAATTGTGCCTCATGACGGTCTTGTCTCACGCCATCCGTCGTGTCGTTGAATAAACGAGCTGCGTATACTACCACTTTTTGATCGCGCGGAAAATCTTTAGATAATAATGGATAAAAATTAATTTGATGGAATTATTTGCGATAATATTTCAACAGATTTTAATTATGAGAAACACAAATTTTTGGGATTGTGTATTAGGTATTGCGTTCCTTGCAACAAATTAGTATAAATAGGACCAGAAGTACAAACCACAGGCAGCATGAATGAAAGGTATAATCTCATGTACACATACGTTTCGTGCTTACTGATTACTCATCAGTACTACGCTCTATACCCACTAAATATTTGGTCAAGGAATATTGGACTGCAAAGGACAATATAAATATTTTAAAGGATTTTGTAAAGCTATTTTTGATGAAAATACGCGCAGCTAATGCAAAAAGTCAAAATTTGTTAAGCATCACAAATTAAAGGCATAGTTTTGCATAAATTCTTCTCTCCCAGGTTGAGTATGATCTAGTGAAAGCTAGCAGAGATCATCTACCATTGCTTCGAATTGAACGTATTGAGCAGAAGGCAAAACCGCAATGCTTCACTGTGTTTCCAAATGGTGTTTACTCTGAAGACTTTATATGTATGGCGAATTCAGGTTCTAAATTCAAATTATACAATACTGCAACGATGCTCTGTCGGAAGACAATTGCGGCTCCGATTTCACACGTTCCATTTGTTAAGTAAGCAATTAATTGTTAATTTTAGCACATTTTAAAAGACTGCTTAGGTCATCTTTACAAGAAAAATTTTTATAGAAACCATACCATAACCATAAAACTAGCTTAATGAAGAATAGTATCTCTTTGCAGTGCTTCCATGAGAACCTAACTTATTGGCATAACCACTGGATTCTATTTTACGGTAGCTTCAAATCGATCTCTCTCACGTGAGTGTCTCCTAGATAGTATCAATATGGTGTAGCGTAATATGGTAACCGATATCGTGAGTAGCAATGTCCAGAATGCTGTTTTACCGATTCTGTGATTTTAATCCTACACTAAAAATTTCATGCTAGCCTTGCAGGCAAGTCGACGGGTACAGTAACGTACATCCGAAGCTTTCTGAGCCTAGTCCTTGTTGGATTTTGATTATTGTAGTCTGAGCACCAGAGTGCACTAGTCAAGATAAAAATTTACGAGTCCACCAGATCTTTTATGTTGTTTATCAATATCTCATCCCGAATTCATCAACTTGCAACCGTAAATAATTTCTACTGTATAAAATGTAGGCGCATTGACTGATTTAAAGGGTACTCACACAACACTACCTAATGATCTTAAACGGCTCTTGTCTATCATTTAAAATTAATATAGACGATTCTCAACCTGTGTATATCATCAATTTAGTACCTATTTTATAGAGCATGATGCAAAATCAAGGAAATCGGTACTGTTCAATAAAATAACAATAGCAAAGACTACTGTTTTTCACTCCTAGTCATAAATTATTTAAATCTTTTACTATTTTTTTTCTTTCTTAACGGGGTGATGATTAAGACACGAACTGACTTTCTAAAATATAAAACAGTTAGATACTGTTTTTGGCAGAGAACTAATATGTATTCAAGTGTGTATTAGGTCTGCGCACGTAGTAAAAAATTAGTTTAAATATATCAGAAGTATAAGCCAGTGACAACATGAACGGTACGTATATTCGCTTGCATATTCGTTTCGTTTTATCAGCGACTTATCATTGGGAGCCGATATTACGCCAATTACCCACTATATATTTGGGCGAGTAATGTGGGAATGCAGGAGTACGCGTAGCTGACGGTAGTTTTGCTTTGTTGTTCGACGACTGGTTAAATACAATTCGATTTGTGTTTACTTCAAGTTCGCACACTTGATTTAACGAAACTTCCAATTAGTTTATCGATTAAAGAGCTTTTAATTAAAGTTGATGATTTTGAGTACCTTTGCCATGAATAAAGAGTAGGAGATTTTTAAAAATAAGGACAGCTTTTCTATGCTGTGTTAATCGCATAAAAAGTTAAACTGCTTTATTACTTTGCAAAGAAACACGTCTAATAATATCACCGTTTGGATTAAAACCGCAACAACGTTAACTCGAAATGAGCCACGGTTCGATCTCCGCTTGTTGGAAATTCTGGAAAGTATTTCACGACTTAAAAATAAAGACGAATCCGGTCTACTGAACGAATTGCCTTTGCTACCTAGCTCCATGTTTAGTTTATAATGACAACAAATTTATATAATAAACTTTCCCATAGTACTTTAATAATCTAGTTATATGCATTCATATATTACATATTCTGTGGCAAGGAAAACACGTATTGAAAACATAAAAGTAAACCTTTTTGTAAATATTTTTGATAAGATCTTGCGAAAATTAGTTTTAGCAAGCTTAACCACACAAAATTTAAATTCAACTTCCAATATATGTGGTTTTACAAATGAGTGAATGAAAGTTTGTTACTGTCGTATTATTTCTTGAATGTTTGCGCAGTGCGGGCGTCAATATAATGTATATTAAGATTTGCGATCGTACATTATGGCTTTGCACTAGCGATTTCACAAAGATCCCATTGATCCACATTTCCAAATACGCATTGAGTTTCTTGAAGGAATGTTTTTTTGTGCGGTACTGAATTAATTGAAATTACCTGATCTGCGTTTTGACTAACGCAGCTTTCATTGTTCCAGTAAATTTCTTTTTTCATAATATTTCGATCTACATTACCGTAGATCTTCATCAGATGCATTTCACGAAACAAATGTGGTAGCTAGGTGCTGAATTGTCCTCCGAAGGCTTCAACGTCTTTCATACTAACCAATGAAAGATTAGTTCTTATTTCATTTCCAGTGGTTAGTATGAACAATGTTGAAGCCTGCCAAGGACAAATCAACACCCAGCCACCACAAAAACGAACTATATGTATACGTCAAAAGGGGATCAATCTGATCTTTGCGAAACTGATAGTGCAAAGCGACAACCCACGATCGCAAATCGTGGCATCCATCAAGGTCTTATTATGTATCTACCACATTTGTGCACAGCAAAGTAACTATATATTCATTTAAAACGTATTGACGCGACTTGACCTTCCGTAGTCTTCATCACAGCAGGGTGGCAAACTGGCTATCTCGGATCAATTCCTAATAAGTGCATAATATCTCTAAACACAGTAGTACCACATAAATCGCACTTCAATGAAATGTCGGATGCACAATTTCTGTTCAGCCAAAACGAAAACATGAATTGGTTTTCATTTTTCGTCTAAAAACCTCAATTTTTAGTGGTGTTTGCCCTTCATGTTTTGACTGAACTATGAAATAAAATTGCAATATCATATAATTTATGGAATTCGCATGTACTACGGTCTTAAATTGACTTTCATAACGTTTTAACAGAATTCATTCCTTTAGAAATACTCATTCTGGACTCGAGGCGAACAAAGATGATCAAGGTGATGATGAGCAAAACTGCCATCTGCGAGATAACTCGAGCAAACCCGTGTCTTCACAAGCTACTAATTCGCAAGTCACGAGTTTGAATAAAATAGAACAAGCCAGCGGTGCTGATAATGAAGTGAGCAGTTGTATAATTTACGTGCGCTTTATAAGGTTGCTCAAGAATACAGTAAAAATCTATAATTTTCGTGGCAAAATTTTTTGCTAGTGGTGATGTGTGTTATATTGCGATGTTTATATATTATTGATTGAATAATTTATTATTAACATAATACAAGTTGAAGTTATTCCATGATAACGAAAATTAAAAACTATAGGCATCTAAAATATGCCAACAAATGCTAATTCATCGTTTATAATACGTATCATTAATTATGTCACTATAATAACATTTATCGACCGCATCCTAACACACGTGACACGCAACAATCCAGTGAAAGGTCAGTCTGAATTATAAATTATATGGCTAGAGAAATATCGCGCTTGCCTCATTATTTAGATTTTTAAAACTTGTGATGATAGGTAAACTGAAGAAGACATCCACCAACGCATTTCGAAATACACTGAAGAAGAAAAACAACTGGAATCAAACCTGTGTTAGTCAAAGCCCAGACCAGACAATAAGGAAGTAAATATCAACTTACATTTAGTTTTTCAAACGGGAGTGTACTATCAAATGTTGAAAATATTGACAACTCCACTCAAATAGCAATAACGCCAGTGCTAATAATTTGGTTTTATTTATGTGTAGTACATTTTACATAAGTTCAAGCCAAACAATGAAGATGGACTTGACAGTTAAGCATATATCAAATTACTTAATGTAGTCTTTAGATCAAGGTTACGAGTGGAAGCTAAACACCTATTACATTGTGTTTAATCTGTTGTGCAAAACAACACAACTACCGTCAGTTTCACGTACTGACACGTTTAGAACTTCTGTGGTCGTCATCAGAACAAGATTGTAAACTGACTGGCGAGGATCAAACTGCTGTGCGTAGACAAAGTATAGAAATCTGGATACGCGGCTCTCATCCTTATTGGACTCGTATACATTGCGCTTCGCTGGAAATGTCGCCTGTACAGTTTATATGCAATCACGTACCTTAACTTTTGCAGCTTTTGCTAAATTAATATAAGCTAAATAATTAACTGTTCATTTGTTGCTCCGGTGGTGATAACATTTCTTTAAATCATGTTTGCAAGCTTGATATAAATACCAATCTCATTTTGTCTAGCCAGTCGCACAACAGAAGAACTACCGTCAGTTGCATTTATTGACACAGTTAGTATTCTGTAGTCATTATTCGAGCACGACAGCAAGCTGACTAGCGCGGGATCAATCACCAATTCTGAGTAACTATTTTTCAAAACCAGCAAGACACAATCGGATTAGGCCTTTCATTCAAACATTCGCATTTCCTGCTATTTCTAACGTAATACAGAAACTTAAGTTGTAAACAGTTAATAAGTTAAATTTTAAGGTAACTGGTCCATGAAGGGGAAGAAAGTCATTTTGAGGTTAATTTATGGGTAATTGTAAGCACATTAAATGAAGCTAACGCTCATACGAGTAACTTTTAATTACGTACGACTTTTGCCCACGTCCAAGAATAACGATACCACGAAAATTAATTTCCATAAGGTTGGAATTGATCAGCAGGAAGCTTTCAACCATTTATTTTATTAACTACAACTTGTAGACAATAGGTTTTCAGCTCTTCAGTCCATAGTATATGGCTGTGTGGCATCTTCGCAATGTGTATATATTTCATGTAGAAATTTCAATAGCCAGTGGCCAGAATTATCCAGATGGTACACCGACATAACACTTGGTGCGAATAAATGATAGCTCTTTCTCCTAGCGGAACCATATACTACTTTATCTATATATATATATATATATATATATATATATATATATATATATATATAAAATCTTGAGCTTCGCTGTGAGTGATTTCTTTATTAAAATATGGTTGGTGCTTATCAAAAGATATCAATATTTGGTAAATGTCGTGGTCAAACAATATTCTAACTTAAAGTTTATTCTACACACACAACTTATATTGTCTCTCTACTTTTATTTTGGCATCATAGGAAGAAGTCCTTATGAAAACGACACCAGCAGTTGGTGGTAGAAATAGAGAAGCAGATTCATTAGCGATTTCGAGAAAAGATACAAATGTCGCTGGATCAGATTCTTCTCTTGATCAAGAACTTAATTTACTCTTCTACTTGACCAACGAACGAGTTGGAGTAAGCTGCCTGCCATTGGATGGTGATCCGTACAAGTCTGTTAATATAATGGCTCATCCTGCATATCCTCGAGGATCTTCCTGCGCAGCGGATATGGCAATCACGCCCTGTGGAAATTACATATTCACGTGCGGTGGATCAAGTGCGTCTGTACATATGTGGGGCTTCAATAAAAGGTAGACTCACGCAGCAAACATTTTTTATGTTTCTCGACTCCAAATAAGTTAAAAAGTGCATTATAGAGATATTAATAACTCTATTAAGAATATAAAATATTATTATTTTGTATAATTGACATTCAGGCGGAAACTAACCTTCATGCTAAACAGTTAAAAGTGTTTTTATTATCAATATTCATCTTAACTGACATACCTGAAACATAATATAGTTGATTTCCAAAAATCATGGGAAGATTAAGTTATGGTCTATTCAAACGAAAATTTCGGCTAGTGTGTAAATGTCCTGCAATTCATTAAATCAAGTTTACGAGTTCGCAGTAAACGCCAATCCCATTGTATTTAACCCGTCGTCGAATAAAATGGCAAGACCACCGTCAATCGCGCGTACTGCCGCGTTTCGTACTTCCATGGCCATCATTGGTGTACGATGGCAAACTGACTAGCGATGATCAAACCGCAACGCATATATATGGAAAGCCAAATTAAATATGCGACTCTCGCCTCTAGAAGTCACGCATTCAATGTACTTGGCTGACAATGTCGCCTGCACAATTCTATGCAGAAAAAAATTTACTTTCTACAGATCTGGCCTTATGTATAAACATTATTCATTAAACAATCAATGATTGCGCGTGTGGTGATAACAATCCTTTAAATCAAGTTCGCGAGCTTGAAATAAAATGGGATTGGTGTTCATTTTAAGATCGCAAACTTGAATTTAAAAATTATTATAACTGCCCGCATGATCAATGATTGTTTTATTGTAAAACTTATAAACATGAGGTGAAAGATGCAGAAAATTAATGTTTGTGATTGCTTAGAAATTGTGCAGCCGATACTTCGATCAAGTACAATGCACGAGTGATTTCTAGAGTTGAGAACCGCTTTTTTCTTTCCTTATATATGTATCGCGATTTGATCCCCGCTAGACAGTTTTCCGTCGTACTCTGATGATGATCATGAAAGTTCGAAACACATCAGTGCGTGCAATTGGCGGTAGTTTTGTCATTTTGTTCGACGAATGATTAAATACAATGTGATTGATGTTTACTTCAAGCTCATAAACATTATTTGAAGGACTTTTATCACTACACACACAATCAGTGATTGGTGAATATCGTGCAATGCCAACAAACATTTATTAAAAATTCTGCTGAATTCGTTTCTTTAGTAACTGCCAGCATTCACGCAGTAATGGACTCAAATCGGTCCTGAAATGTACGGAATCAAAATATAGCATTAGGCGTTCGGAAATAGTTTTTAATTCTCAATTTTTGTGAAATTTAAAATATCGTTAAAACTATCATGTTGGCATAATGTATCAACTCAGTAACCATAGTGTTGTTACTATGTACCGACTAGGCAACCATAATGCTATTACCCTTTACGAGTTCGGTATATAGTATATATGGTGAATTGGCCTTGTAGTCGCGTTGTAGAAAACTCTATATGAAGTTAATTACAGTAATGCTGTTATACACATTCGTATATGAGATTGTAGTCCCTCCGTCCCACATTTTTTGACCCAATACATAGTGGGTAGAAAGCATAATACAGACTCCTAGTGATGAGTTACCAGTAAACACGAAACGAGTATGCACATGTGATTATACCCTTCGTTCATGCTCAATTTGGCTTACCAATCTGATCCCATTTGAACTGATTTTCTACTAGGTGTGCAACATCTAATACACAATTGCATATATGTTAGTTCTCCGCCACAAAAAGTATCTAACTGTTGTATATTCTAGAAAGGTAGTTCGTGTTTTAATCATCATCGTAAAGACAAAAATAGTAGCAGATTTAAATAATTTATGACTAGGAGTGACGGACAGTAGGCATTCCTATTTTTATTATATTGAACAGTACAGATTTCCTTGATTTTGCATCATGCTCTATAAAATAGGTACTATAATGACGATGTACACAGGTTAAGAATTGTCTATATTAATTTTAAATGATAGACAAGAGCCGTTTAATATCATTAGGTAGTGTTATGTGAGTACCGATTAAAACAAAGCGCGTGATTTTATAACGCGAAACTTGATTCCAACTAGCAATTTATTTATTTGTTTCCATATTTTCAACTTTCAATTGTGTGTAAGGCCAAACTAAACAAAATTTACCTAATTATTTTGTCCTAAATTGCTCTGTGTTCGCCAAAGTTGTAACTTCATAACCTATGATTATGCCACCCGATTGGCTTTCAACGCATAATAGTTAATTTTTCTTTCTTTTATTTCAAGTTGTAGCATGCAATTGTCCTATCGATCATATCAGAAAAGTTTAACTATCAGCTTAGTTCGTTCATAATGAGAGATATTTCATTATTCACTGTATGTTGGTAAACGATGTTTCACACTATTTAATACATCATAGTGATCTTTTTGTAAAAAATTTAATTGAATGTGATATAACTCATATATTGCATTGTTTATTGCAAAATGCACTTTTGAGAAAAAAGCTTCAATTTCTTTATTCAACAATGCGAAACAAGGATATCCAGGAACCACCTTCGTTGAAAACTTTAAAATTATATATGATGCACGTAGCAATTATTTAAGCAACGTGGCGTAGGTTTTTATGTGTACTTCTATTTGAACAATACACTAAACTCCTTTTTGCAGATATTGAAATTTAAGAAGCCCCAGTTTAGCTGACTCCGTCATCATTCATCCCGCAGTTTATTTAATTTTATAATAGTATGAAGCTGAAGTTTACTTAAGCTTTTTAAGATATCGCGCCACCATTTTCGTTTCATGGTTGTTTATACCGAAAATCTAGCTTTTTATTGGGAAGCTACAGATTTCTCTTAGCTACTCCGCGGAAATTACTTTTGTTTTAAAACCAATTAAATTTTAGTTGTTATTCAAAATCTATTCATTTTGGGTGCAGAAGAGATTAATTCCACCTATATTGACTTTTTACCTGATTCTCATGTTGGAATCCGATTTGTTTGCATCCGCTGTCTTCCCGATTTTGCCATATATTTCGGCCTCCGGATATGGAGGCTTTTCTCAATGGAAAGCACATCACACAAACGAATGACAATCAATATGTCATGTGGAAAATTTTAGTTTAAACTGCCCCATTTATACGTGTGCTTAAGAGATCTAACAACAAATATAAATAGGGCAGTTTAAACTAAAATTTTCCACATGACATATTGATTGTCATTCGTGTGTGTGATGTGCTTCCTAAAATTCACCTATTACAAATTGTGATACGTGTGTGGGCGTGTGGTAGCCCTCAATGATATTGAAAATACTAAAAACCACTATAGCTAAAACGTTCTGGTGCACCGCCACATCGGACGCTTCAGGAAATGGATGCTTGTTTTCTTTGATTGACAAAAAAATAAAGAGAAGCAGAACCAGATCTAAATGCACTCCAAGCGGCGTGGGCACTTCCAAAGACGATACAGGCCTCAAGAGAAAACATCGAGGCAAATTCAACTTACTGCTGTATTTTAGATAAAACGTGTCTGTGTAAAGACAAAGAGTGTCAACTCAAACATAGGGCCATGTTCAAAATATATATGTTTTTCGCAACAAAGAATAGATTAATTACCTGGTCCATTTTGCAAAACAAGGTTTTATTTCTAGTGTCCTCAAATGATCAAGGACTACTGGGGATGTATCTCAAGTAATATGCCGCTAATTTTAAATATCACGACTGAAAAGGAGCGTTCCGAAGCAGCCACGAATTCGTTTTACCCGTTTGTAAGGTCCAACAGCGGAAAAGCGAATAAGCTATACGAGAAAACTTAATTGATTTGTGCATGATGACTAATTATACTTAAATAAATATGAATATTGATTTCTTAAACCATTTAGTATCAGTTACGTAATTATCTCATTTATGAAAAGATTGTTTGCTGAACAATGCCGACGGGCCAAATTGAATCCTATGCAGCCGTTCTATGCAATGCTGCCACCAGGCCTTTTGAATGACATGAAGGATTACTTCTACTATTGTCTGTTGCGCAGTCAGGGCTTGAATTGTCTACAAACACGTCGAACATCTCTGTGCATACCAATAAGCGAAGTGCCCTACATTATGAGAGCAATCGGCTTCTACCCTACCGAAGAGGAAGTAAGTTCGACGTTGATTGAATACATGAAATCATGCATGCCTCCTAATAATGAAATTTATTCTGTGCTTCAACATTACTATACTTACATTGCCTTACGTTAGCACACAATTAAACGAAATTTTGAGTATTTATACACCTTTATTCAAATATATCTTGCAATAAATATCAAAGCCTTGTACAATACAGTAAGCCTACCGCCATTTTCATGTGCTGGCCACTTGTGAGTCTCTAGCATTTTTTTAAAATGAAGTTTGTGAACTCAAGTTAAGTAGCGATCACATTGCGTCTAACTAGTAACAGAACATATCAAAACTACTGCCAGTCACAAGTACTGACGCGTACTTAAACAGACATTATCGAACCACGGCTGCAGGTTGGGTAACGTGAATTAAATCGTAATATATAAGAGATGAAAAACGAGCTTTGCAGCTTTCAACTACGGAAGACTCGCGCACATTGCACTTAACTGGATATGTCAGCTATTGCCACACGTATATAAATTATGTAATAAAATATCAGTTCACAAAGAAAAACTAACTAACAAGTATCATTTCTTTAAAGCAAGTTTGCGATCTTGAAGAAACACCAATCCCATTGTATTTAACCGGTCGTCGAACAACACAGCAAAACTAACAAATATCAGACTGAAACTCCAAAAAATTACTTTTTGAATAGTTACGCCGCAGTTTAAGTGTTTATTCTACGTTCGTCAACTTTATTTAAGTTTTGCTCATCGTAGGCAATACTGCGTGGCTCATTGCATTAGCATGCAGATGATCCGTCAAACCATGATTGTGTTTTTTTTCACCTTTAACGACAACAAAATAAGACACAATAAATAAGGTAAGTAATCCACATTCACTTCAAATTGATATTGTACGACACATGAATCATGAAATAATAAGCACATACGCAGAGCTTAATACTCCGGTATAAAGCCATTCTGGCAGGAAATGAGACTGGAAACGGCGAAAGAAAATATTTATTATCATTTAAAATCAGTGAATTAATGAAATACTGCCTTCATTTTGTTGCAACTTGAGTAGATAGATTAGAAAATGGATAATTTAATATGAGTTATGTATAGACTTATGCTCAAAAGCATAAAAATACTGTCGAATTTATAGCATTTACTTAATCTGCCACGATAGCACACACAAAAATTAATTAAACTTATAACGTAACAAAAAGGCCAGTCGTCAAATACCAATAAAACCATTTATTAAGTGGTTGATTGCAAGTTCCGCGATAAAACTCTTGTAGTATAACATAAATTCCAGTGTAAAGTAAATAATTATAAAATAAAGTTAAAATTACCACACAAATGAACTTTGAGATACTAGATAAGTTAAGATTGAGAGCCTTGCCTCAAATCGTAAAGCATATGTAAAGTGGTACAAAACAGACATTATTTGAAAGAGAAAGAATTATTTACCTACTAGATCATATTTTTGTTAGCATAAGAATGCTACCCAGTAGCAGAAAGGAATAGTCGGATTGGTATCTAATTACATTTTAATTTTGTTCAGAACCATAAGGCTCATTCCATTCGTCTCGCAACCCTACTATTGCAGCAGCCACATTAAATACGCAACACCGGTAGCATGGATGAGTTGCTTTTTTTGTCACGTAATGTTTAGTTTTCCTAACAACGAAAATATTAAAATTTTGTTATAGGTATAAATTATTCTCTAAATAAAGTTTGCGAGCTTGAGATAAACACCCATCCATGATTGTTTAATTAAGCCGCAATGTTTTTAGGATAGTTAGTTTTTAAATATGAAATAAATATTTATTTACAGATATTAATACCAAAAGCACATGTATTGTATAAAATAGGATGATTTACTGGAGCCTATAATATACGAAATAAATTGGTCTGAATAGAAAACATTACCAAAACAATATTGGTCCAAAATAATCGAATAGAAAAATAAAATCTAACATCACATCACGAGGTACAATAAAAGCGTGTGCATGCAAAACGTTTTTGACAATTCGCAGATTAGATGAATTAGTAATAATATTCATATCTATTAAGGGAGCGTGATTTTTAACAAGAAAATTTCAAATAACAGAGTCGACAGCAGACAGTTTTGTGTCACTCTGACTAATCATTAATTTGAAGGAAGATTGTTTTTGCGAACCTGGATTAATTGAAATTACCTGATCTGCGTTTTGACTAACGCAGCTTTCATTGTTCCAGTAGTTTTTTTCCGATATATTTCGGCTAAACTTATCGATAGCCTTCATCAGTCAGAATGTACCTCACAAGTTTAACAAACGAAACTAATGAAGCAAGCGCGTTATTTCCTCTAGCCATAATATTTATACTTCAGCCTGACCTTTCATTAGATATTCTCGTGTCAAATGTGTGTTTGTGCATTTTCTACCTGTTATTTTCATCTTGTTAGTCAAAACGCAGATCAGGTAATAATCATTAATTTAGTCGTAACATTTGTACATGGTTTTGCCCCTCTGTCTTGAATAGAATTATAATCTTAATATTATTGAAATTTACTTTGTATTGAGGACTGTCGTACACAAATAAACCACCAGGGCATGCGGGGCTGGAAAAAAAAGAGTTGTATCAAGTTGACTTATTCGAGAAGAACACCAATCCCATTTTATTCAATAAGTCGCACAACATGCCAATATGAAATTGTGTAATAGGTGTTACGAACCTAATAACAAATTATGTCAAATATGACCAGAAGGATAAAACCAAAAACAGCATGAACGGAACGTATAATCTCATGAGCATATTCGTTTCGTGCTGACTGGCGACTCAACAGTAGGAGCCGGTATTACACCTTATACCTACTATATATTTTGGTGAGAAATGTGGGATAATTGTACGTTACAATCTCCTATACCTGCAGTAGTGGAGCTAACTTCATATAGTCTTCGGCAACGCGACTTCAAAGCCAACTCACTATATATAATTTATTTATACCGAACCTGTAAAAGATACCAACACAATGATTTAACAATAATTGATTGCGCGGGTGGTGGTAAAAATTCTTTAAATCAAGTTTGCGAGCTTGAAGTAAACACCAATCCCATTGAATTTAACCAGTCGTGGACATTTCCAGTCAAGTTCAATCTATGCGAGACTGCTAGAGGTGAGAGCCGCATATTTAAATTTGATTTCCATATATGTTCAATGCGGTTTGATCCTCGATAATCAGTTTGCCGTCGTACACTGATGATGATCATGGAAGGTCGAAACACGTCAGTGCGTTGCGGCTAGCGGTAGTTTTGTTATGTTGTTCGACGACTGGTTAAATACAATGGGATTGGTGTTTACTTCAAGCTCGCAAACTTGATTTAAAGAACACAATGATTGTTGGTGATGATCATAAAAGGTCGAAACGCGTCAGTGCTTGCGACTGGTGGTAGTTTTGCTATGTTGTCGACGACTGGTTAAATACAATGGGATTGGTGTTTACTTCAAGCTCGCAAACTTGATATAAAGAATTTTTACCACCACCCGCACAATCAATTATTGTTTAATTTTATTGTCTAAAGCTGCAAATAGTTAATGTTTGTGACTGCATAGAAATTATGCAGCCGATATTTCCAATCAAGTCCAATGTATGCGAGATTAATAGAGGTTAGAGCCGCATATCTAAGTTTGATTTACATATATATGCAAAGCGCTTTGATCCTCGCTAGTCAGTTTGCCGTCGTACTCTGATGATGCTCATGGAAGGTCGAAACGCGTCAGTACGCGCGACTGGCGGTAGCCTTGCTATGCTATTCGACACCTGGTTAAATGCAACGGGATTAGTGTTTACTTTAAGCTCACAAATTTGATTTAAAGCACAATGGATGTTGTGTAATTACCTGATACCAGCACTATGGTTGCCGAATAAGTGCATGGTACCAGCACAATAGATTTAAGGTATGAAAAAGTTCACCAAAATTGAGAATTACAATTACTTCTGAAAACCTGTTGCTCCAGCAAATCCATACACTCTAGTCTTGATCAATATCAGTTTTAACTTTCCGCGGTAATCATGATACCATTCAATTAAATATATAAGAGTTAGATATTGTCGTTTTCTTTGTGGAGGATTCCTTGTTCAATTTTTGTATCTAATTATCAAACTTTACTTTATCTCTCTCTCTCACACACATTCTATAATTTCCCTTTATTTTTACCTTCTTATCTTACTTTCTCTCTCTCTACCTATCTATCTATCGCTTTCTCTCTATCAATTTATGCATTCGTCTTTAAATTTCCCTCTTTTTCTATCTGTATTTATTTCTTCCTCTGTCTCTCTCTGTCTCTCTCTATATCTCTCTATCTTTCTTTCTCCCTCTTCTCTCTCTATATATTTTTCTTTCTCTTTTATTCTCTTCATTTTTCTCTGCCTCTCTCTCTATCTCTTCATCTTTCTCAGACTCTCTCTTTCGCTTTATCCATCCTTTCTCTCTTGTTCCTATTCTTCAATATCAGTTATCACGTTTCGTGGTAATAATAACATCATTCAATTAAATAGATAACAGTTAGATACAGTTGTTTTCTTTGTGAATGATTCCTTGGTCAATAGCTGTATATGATAATCAAACTTTACTATCTCTCTCTCTTTCTATATATATATATATATATATATATATATATATCGTTATCTCTATCTCTATTTATGTATTTCTCGCTTCCTGTCTCTTTGTTAATCTTGCTCTCGTTCTATCTCTTTCTTTCTCCGTATTTTTCTCTTTATCTTTCTCTCCGTCTCTCTCAATATATCTTCCTTTCTCCATCGTCTTTTTCTTCATATTTTTATCTTTCTTCCACTCTCTCCATCTTACTCTGTCCCTCTTACTTTCACTCTCTTTTCGGCCCTATCCATCCTTCTCTCTTTCTATATTTATATTTTTGAATATCTTTCTCCATCTCTTCTACTATCTAAATGTTTCTTTCGCTTTTCCTTTCTATCTTCTACACTATTCATTTTTTGCTCTTTTCTCTTTCTTCATTTCACTTACTCCGTCGTTTTTCTCTCTTTATCTTTCTTCCTTAATCCCACTCTTCCTCTCTATGACTCCTTTTTTTCTTTCTCTTCTGCTTCCTCCTTATTTATCTCTTTTTTATCTCTTCCTCTCCCTCCATATTTATCTTTCTCTTCCTCTTTCTCCATCTTTCTCTCTATCTTTCTTTCTCATTCTCTTCATCTCTATTATTTATTCCCTCTCTCTCTCTCCGCTTCATTCTTCCTTTCCATATATCTTTCCATCTTTCGCTCCTTCCCTCTCTCTCTATCTCTATCGGCCTGTCTTTATCACTCGTTCTTTCCATCTCTCTCTAGTTCTATCGCTTTCCTTCTTTCGATATATATATATATATATATATATATATATATATATATACTTTAATCAGCGTATGTGCCTGTGTGCGTGATTGACACGGTATTTAAGTGTCGAAATTATGTGCATTTGAACGGTTATGTACAGAGGAAAAATTATGAAATTACTTCTTTGACATAGTTATGCAAGTGTAGTAATACACGGTTGGACGTATATTTATTTGTGCTCATGTGTGCATGGATAATGGTTATTTAGGGCCGTATATTTGCTTTTATACAAACCCTAGGGATTTATCCTTGATAAATTTCAGCCTAGGAATGTTAATTTTTAACAATATATAAATATATAATTTTGAAGTTATTTAACACAGTTGCTTCATAACTGATGAATTTTTTATTTGATATCGCGAGCGTTATGATGTGCCCATAAAATATGTATCAAACTTCTTCGCCAATGTCTGTAGCATTTTTCGCATGAAAAGATATTATTAGTTATGGGTATGCGCGCGAAACAAATCTTATTTTTCTTACACAAATTCGAAATGTGCTCCGACAAGTGGGAACAAATTCTTCAATTACATTCACTCAAAAATGATTGACCACGGGTAACATTTCAATTTCAATTAAATATGGGTGCAATTTGCGATAGGATTCTGCATTTCACGATAGGTAAGGACAGTTTGTTGATAGACGTAATTAAAACTAAGTCAGCTGCAAAAGATTTAAAAGCCGAAGCGGAATGAAATCTCTATTTTACGGCTTCCATTACCTCTCAACTTTCACATTGTACATGAATATATATTGGTTTCCTATCTACAGTCTAAACATCCACAAAGGGCTATGTTAACTTATAAGCTTTTAGATTATTTATAAAATGAGATTGGTAGCCGTCAACAATAATAATATTACGCATGACACTCAATTTAGTCTGCAAGCAATCGGGTGAACAAATATGCATTGCCTGATTTTACAAGTCACAAACTAAATCTTTCATGTATTACAAGAGAAAGTAGCAATTGAAATGTGGTTTATTATGGAAATGTGTGGCAATATGTGTTCAGATTACTCTTATTAGTTGGGTTGTCCATGCGGATTTCGTCAGAGTTTACTACGATAGTTTCATTCAGCTTGATTTAATTATTCCTAACACTGCAGTTAAAATTGTCACCCGTGTTGATAATATTCTTAATAAGTTTTCTAAATCACGACAAAAAGCCATCTTTTACTAGACACGAACGCATTATTTTTAATCGATTATTTATTGGAGTTTGCTTGTAGAAATCGCGGTCCCTTAGCAGTACAAATTCTAAATAATAATTATTTCGTATTCACGGCTTCTTCCATTATTATCCTGACTTTACTTCGTCATGATTCTCGCACGTCATCTCTAAATAGGGCCTTTGGAGTTTTCTTGGCCTCAAAGGTGGCTGTTGCAATAATTTCCTCCGTCGGAAGTCAGGCTCGACATTGATTAAGCGATCAAATGCTAAAGCGCGGAGTCTGTCGGGCATATGAACGAACAAAGTGTTGTGCTCTCCGTACAATATTTACACCCGATACGGACAATCATTGACAGAATGTAGCGCTATAAGCTCTACCTTTACAACCATGACGATGTCCCTGACTCGTAGGCGAGTGCGGGCATATAGTCTGGCATAGGCTCTTCCCTGTGTAGCGCACATATATTCATTTAGCCATTATAGGCGCTCCTGAATATTAGCAATAGTGTTGTGCTCATGCGGTCCTGTGGTTACGAATTCATCTGCCAGTCGTATATGTTCTTTATAAACAATGGTGAACGAAGCAAATCCTGTATCTGTTGATACCATAAATCACGTCCCATTCGACCAAATGTAATCTTTCTCAACAGGACCCAGAGACTTCGTGACACCAACATAACAATACTTCTTTCGTCGTCAGATGCGCTCTGAGTATGATAGGTATCTGCCTGGAAATGCTTTATGTCAAGGTTCTTGCACCTTTGACTTGAAATGTGAAACCCTGGTCAGTATATTAACTTGTGTTGCACCAATTTGACTGAGCCAGCGCTTCAGTTGTACATATTCAACCTATCGGGCAAACATATCGAGCACCGAAAGCACAGGCTACCCCGCTATAAGCTACCGGCATTGGACCCACCAAGTTGATATTTAAAATTTCATTTCGTGCAGTGGTATTGCAAGCAATTGGGGTAACTTCGTTTTTCCGTGGCTTACAATACCGGCATGTAGTGCAAAGTTGAAAATAGCTACGACTCTCTTTGGGTATGCCGAGTGAATATAATCGTAACAGCAATTTCTCGATTAGGCGCCCAGTGCCGGGATTTCGTGGCGTTTCATGCAAACAATTTATCAGTTACGTTCGTATAGACTCCGGAAAAAGCCATTGCGCTGGTCGTCCTTCTTTTTTCCCAGATAGCCCTTGTTTCATGGTCAACTCTTTATATCGTTCTGACACCGATGTGTCGTTCTTTAACT
Organism: Eudiplozoon nipponicum; assembly: GCA_029291075.1. Taxonomy (NCBI): domain Eukaryota; kingdom Metazoa; phylum Platyhelminthes; class Monogenea; order Mazocraeidea; family Diplozoidae; genus Eudiplozoon; species Eudiplozoon nipponicum. Next base: position 67,684 of record JAQBSW010000793.1, on the reverse strand, counting down.
GGCTAACTATTACTTAGTAAGTGGCCTCATTACCCTATTCTTCGGAGACTGATAAGTGGCGATACTCGAACAGTAGCAATTGTACTGAGCGCATCGCCTGACGCATTCTCGATACCGGCTCGTTGGTGATTCGTTACATCGTATTCCTCGAGTTCCTCGGTAGGTCTGTGCATTTTTTTCTTTATAGTACATAGTGGTTGTCGATACTCTGTGTTCTGTGATCAGTAAAGACGTCTATATGCCCATCGATGACAAAACACTAAAATTTTGTAGTGCCCATTGTACGGCCAGTAGCTCCTTTTCGATGATGGTATAGTTTTTCTCCACCTTAGTGAGAGTTCGACTTATACATTTCATCGGACGCCCGTCCGCTTGTAATACTGCTCCAATGCCAATATCTGGCACATCAGTCACTAATGGTATGCCTACTACCGTGAAAGGGAAAATAGTGACTTCTATAAAAACTTTGCTTATATTGGATAAACATTTCTTGGGCATCCTCCGTCCAATGAAACGGCAACAACAGCTGTTAACCTGAAAAAGGATTTTTGAGTAACAGCCCTCCCTGCGAAATATGATCTATAACAATCTCCATACCAATTAACCGGTACAATTGTTTTCTATTAGTGTGGACTGGATAATCCTTGATCGCCATTCTATGGCTTTGGACAATATAATCTTCAGCCGAGTACGTAATTGTTGTTCGACTGTGGCCCATGTAGTATTGGTGGTTCGTAACCTTCGTTTAAGTCTAGTCATAGTTTAAAGCGATCAACGATTGGCCTAGGGGATTCAGTACAGTTAAAGAGCTGGAATACAGTTGTACGGGCATCGAAACGCTTTTCATCACCCAAGCAGCGTTGTTTCCTCCTGCAACGGAGGCTTCATATCGACCGTATGGAACTCGTGCTCTTCGGCCTCGAGGGGCATAAACGTTTATTTTGACAATCAACTATCTTAACCCATTCTCGAATAAAGTCTAAGCCCAACAGGCCATTTTAGTATTCGCTATAACAAAAGACATAGAGTAGCTACCACCAATTATTAATAAATAAGTGCACCATTCGCTCACAGGCACCATCCAGGCACTCGAAGCCTAACAAAAATTCTCTCTTAGGCCAAGCTATCAGTAGTACGGAAACATCAACTCCTGTATTCAATTACTTAATCAACTATTGACAATTGAAGATTTCTAACAATTTAACATTAATTAAAATCCTTTCATGTGAAAACGTCTACAGACTCCTTATTCCTAAAGGGCCATTTGATTCTGAGCATAACTTAGGGTGCTTTGCTGAACTTCTTCCGTCAACCCATAATTCTGAACCTCCCATATTAAGACTTTATAATTCCGAAAACACATCCTGAGACCTGGCACAGGTTTGATCCAATATCCCACGTTTAAATTCCACACACGGCAGGTATACTAGCAATTATAATTGGACTGACACTGTACAATAAACTAATTCCTGGACGGCCACAAGTTCAATTGGTGCATCTAACGAGAAGTCTTGCGCTAGCGCAGAGGCTTCAAATTTTTCGAACCACAACTGCGGCCTTTCCACATCCCAGGGCTGCAAGCATGAACTTAAATTCGGATGTAATCCGTTTTCTACCACCTGGGCTCCGTCGGATCACTCATATTGGTTGGGTCGTTTATGCGGATTCCCATAGAATTTACTATGATCGTTAATTACAGCCTAGACTTAATTACTTCTAACTTCGTCATCTGTTTTGATAATATTCTGACTAAGTTTCTAAACCCATCACAAGAAGCCATAGTTTACGAGACACACGCTTAATTTTTAATCAATTATTTGTAGGAGTTTGCTCGTTTAACGCGCATCCATTTAGTAAAACAAATTACAACTAATTATTATTTCTAAATAATATCTGCGGCTCAGCTGCTGCTTCCATCATAGTAGGTCGAAGCACGTCAGTACGTGTAACTCACGGCAGGTTTGCTTTATTGTGCGGCTGGTATGATTCAATTGAATTGGTGTTTATCCCAAACTCGCAAAGTTGATTCAAAGAATTGTTAGCACCAGCACCACAATCAAAGATGGTTGAATTTGGTTTCATTCCTGTTGAGTACTCCTTAACAGTAGGCAGTATTAATGCGCTTATTATCGAATGCGGGCGCATTTAGCTTAGCCATAAAACTCATCCTTTACGCCACCGAAGCTGCGCAATGCATTCCATTTTCATTTGCATACAAATTTATGTTCTTTTTCAGATTTTACTTGAGATGGATCCTCATGTGTATTGCTGTCAACGAGAAGTTTCAGAAATATGTGGACGCATATATAACCACTAGCTAAATAAATATCACATTCTAGTGGACTATCTCACGTAAATGTCGTAAAGGTTTCATTTGTAATGCGGTCCCCGGTGGTCAGTTTATGCAGTGTAGTAATGATAACAATCAATGTTCACAGCGTGTGAGAACGTGAATTTTGTCTTGGTGCATTTGAAGAATCTCACTAAAGCTTTCATGCAAACATTTTTCCGGAGGATTTTCTAAACAGTATCTGGATTCTCGATAACGAAAATCAGTTCCGCTTTAAAAAATGCGATGAAAAAGCTTTTGAAGTTAAGGAGGAACTCTTTTTAAAATGTTTACAGCAACGTAAAATTCAAGAACGTTACCAAGTGCGAATTAATTAGTAAATTATTTGGAAAACAGTAAGACTTCCTTTAATCTCATCGGACAAATGGTGACCAAAATTGTTGAATGAAACTTACAATATCTTTTAGTATAAAGAATAATAGCTTAATAGAATTCATTGATATGTATTCGTTCAATAATTATGATGTACACAAATCCTGAAAAAATGCAATTTATGGCACACCATGTTAATGGACATCTTATGCCACAACACAGATTTAACAAATTATCATTTCCTAAAATAAAGTGTGATCACGTTTCTACTATACGCATTATTTAAAAATATAAACTAAACGACCATGAAGTTCGATAAAAAAAGTAGAAATACAATCTGACATATGTACACAAAACCATATATATATATATATATATATATATATAAAATAGGCATTTTAACTATTTAATTGCAGAGAGAGAATCTCACAACCAGCAGTTTTGGAAATTCGCAATTTCTTATCGTTTCATGTGTTTGGAAAAATACAAATCCATCTAGCTTGAAAGAATTTTGAAATAATACGTTTTTTTATTGAAGTGCTATTCTCCTGTCCGTTTCCGCTTAGTCTAAATTGCGCTCGAACTTGCTTTCTTATTCATCGTATAATCTTGCTAAAAATATGTTTCAAATCCAAGATCTGTTCAGAGTATTAAATAGATGGGACGAGCCATTACTAAAGAAATTAAACCGTGAGTCTTTTAGACTAAAGACAGTTTACAAAGTGGATAAAACTTTCGCACAACCTGAACACTGTTTTCAAAATAATATTGTAAACCGGACTGAATTTCGTCTGTAGTTAGAAGAGAAATGCCAAAGCTGATAATTTCGATATTCTCGCCACAGTTGAAAATTTAAAAAGAAATCTGTGCATGAGGTAAATATAAATCTGTTAATATTTCATGTGTGCATATTTCCCTCTTCATTTGCTTCTGGTTATTTTACAACATTTGTAATATGTTTAAAAAGTTTCTAATAGAAATTTAATTTTACTCCGTAAACGTGTAAATAATTTGTTTTCTACTACACTACTTTACTCTGTTGTCAGCCATGTCTGCAGAATTTTAGTAAAATAATTTTAATCAGACCTTTCACGAGCTAATTTGTTGAACTTGTTTCTAGTTTTTATTCTTTTATAATGGTTCACGTACAGATAATGAATATTCTGAATGAAATAAAATATTCAAAATACATTGAGACTGGCCGGTACGTGACTGAAATTGACTTGGATACATTTATCACAAGTAAGTTGGCGATTTTCATTGTGTTCTTACAAACGTGTGTCCACCATTTTGTAAATCTAAACAATTTAGTGTTTCAAGTTAAACCCAAGTGATGTAGAACAAGCCTTTAAAAAGAAACAATATTGTCATTCAAAGAAGATAAATTTAGTTAAATCTAAATATGTCTGCTCAAAAACTAGACTTTTTAATACAATTACCTTAAGGATAGGCGTGTACGTCAATCCATATGGTTAACTTATACTTATTCTATAAATTTCAATGTAGATTAGAGTACAATTATGTGTGTAGAGGTTGTTGTGTGCGTTGGGTTGATGTGGATACTTTCGTGTACACATGTGACTATAAGAGAATAGGTATGAAGACCGGATATTAGGGCAGACAATACAAAATACAATAGGAAATAAAATTAATACAAATAGATCTGTCTTAAATGAGGATACCACATTTGGCACAAGTTGTTTTTTCCTGTGAGTATGGTGTCAATCTTGAAGATGGACTGGAAATGAAGTCCCGTAAATGTGGAAAAAATTCGGAAAATCTGGTTCTAACGTCCTTTTCAGACACGTAGCTGATGGACAGCTATAGAGTGAAGGGACAGGTGACAACCCATCAATCAGTGCCAAACAAAATCTGTGCACCTGTAAATGTAAAAGAATCAAGGTTTTAACGACTAACGAGTGCTATCAATTATCCCGCGCAAAAATGCGGAAAGAATTTTTAAATTTCACTACGAATGGGTAGCCCTGCTTTTTTCTACAACCACTGCCTACAGCTGAATATTTTCAATAGTTATGCGGTAGTTAAATGCACAATTTTAAATGCGTGTGTGCTAATGTCCATCACAATATGATTATATATCATCTTTAGTTTTCGATTGTTTAATTATATCCATATGAAAATTCTCTAATAGTATGTGTATTACTTTAAGCTATGCTAAAAATATTGTATAGGAATACTAATTTTGTAAAGAATGTATCGATCGACCTTTTATGCATTTCGTGCACACTTAGGTGGTGCATAAAGATCTCATTATAGATACAATTTATTTCTGTAAATTATACTAGGGTGGTAGACTTTCTTAAATAAAACACACTATAAAGTTAATGTGTCCATAGAATTATTCTTTCTGCTACCAACAAATTTTATTACGAACCCCTAATCCTTAACAAACGAATGTTATAATATGCCAATTAAAGTCAAATCAACTATTACATGATTTTTATTTGAATGTTCACTCTATTTGATAACCTTCGTGTGGCAGGGTGGCTCAGTGGTTAGAGTCACAAATTCCGAAGCAGACGTGAAGAGTTCCCGATAAGGAAGAAACTGGTTTATTGGATTAATTGCTTTTACTACATTATACAATACTTAGATTTTACTGAAAAATGTATGTATTTATTGGGATTGGTGCCTACATCAAGATCGCAACCTTGATTTTAATACTCAGCATACACTAATATGAAAAATATGGAAAATTTCGCTCAAATTTTCGAATATTTCGCTTTTAAGCATCTCAGTTTTTCATAAACTTCATGGTTTAAACCAGAGTAATAAATTCTTTTAAATCGCTAAACTGAAAACTTCACCTACCAAGAGCTAAATTTAAATAGGAATAAAGTTTTCGTGTTCAACAACACACGGTGATCTATTCTCGGTTTAATGTATGTGTTATTGGTGGCAAGTACCAGAATAACTTTTGTTAAATGTATAATTTATCTTGTAACACCTGGTTCAGAGGTTACAATGCGACATGTTTGAAGGCGGGTCAGGGTAGAATTACGGTTTTTTCAGTGTTGGATTACGAAAGTTATATGAACAAAACTATTTCAAACTAATTCTGGATCCAAAGGGTATGTTCCATGAAAAAAATTGAGAGAACAATAAATAACTATAACTTATCTTAATAACCTCTATGCATGGAAAATCTCCAATACAAATAAATAAATTCCTACTTGATTTTCATATTTGACTTAAAGTAAAAATGTTGACGTCAAAATGGCTCCTCGCTACAATATTAAGAAACGTATTGTTATAGAATTAGGAAAAAATTATAATTTTTATATGATCCATTGATTAGCACGTATCATTTATGCATAAAAATAGATGACATTAATCTTGAACTAAAGTCGTTAGAGTCTATATTTTATGTGCGTTTACTTTTGGTTTTGGGGTGAGTAAAAAATTCTATATCTCAATGTTATTCCACATCTTTCTATACAAACTTGTTGACCGTCTAGGCCCAGAATACCACGTTTAAGGAAACTGTACACGTGTGATTCTCGCGCGGTTTCTCCTATCTATTTATTTTGCTGCTACATTGCCAAAATGTGCGTACTTGGTTACAATCGGGTGGCTTTGCCAAAAAGTTATTTTTCTCCCTGCTTCACTGTACATATATTTGTCACTTGTTGTTCTGCCTGTCTGGCTTTGTCGTGTCTAACGCTAAATGTGGTGCTAACTGTATGGTCAGGATTCGAAATGTTGGCTGAATAGACGTATTGGTTTTATTTATTCGTGGTCAGCCAAGAACTATATCATGTTGATGGTATTGCTGAATGCTCAACAAGGACTTTTGCAGTCAATACATTTTTAAGAGTATTTCTGGCCCTGCTCTGTGTAGAATAAAAGCACAAGTTTTGCTCACGCGATATCCTGTTTGAATAATATCATCGGTAACTACGCATTACGCACATGGAATCACTCCTCTGAGGTACAACTCCTGGAAATTTGTATATGGATTCGATTTATTAGCTTTTACGTTGTAACCTCCATATATGGTTCCACGTATAAATTTGAATGTTTAAATAATAATGAATTTAAAAAATGAAGTTAATAATTAGCATGCAAAAGCATAACCATCTCAACGTTAAACATTATGATTAGCTTAACATTCGGGTTTTTCTCCTGACGCGGTTTATTCTTCTAGTGATTATTTATGATAGAATATATTTTTGGAAAGGTAAGTCTAAGTAGACCATTCTTAACCTCAAGTAAAATTATCTGGTTAGTTATATATTTGCAGGATCGCCTTCAAATGCTTTTTTCTTGTGCTAAAATCATATCTTCAATTTTAGAAATCCTCGTCAAAGATTTTCGGAAACTGTGTGTTAAAATAAATGTACTGTCATTTGAATGCAGAGTTTCAATGCATCGATCTTGCGATCATCCTTTCTGAGTAGTTGAATGTCGAGAACCAGAAACATGTTCTCTTTTTCTAATGTCAATTTAACTTCAAAGTTAACAATTTTAACTTGGCATATACACAGTATATTTTTAATTAGTTATTAATATTTTTCTTCTAAATAAAGATATATATATATATATATATATATATATATATATATATATATATATATATATAGTTTGTATTAGGCATTCCGCACCTAGTAACAAATTAGTTCTAATATGACCAGAAAGATAAATCAAAGACAGCATGAACGAAACGTATAATCTCGTGCACATTCTTTGCATGTTAACTAGCGACACATTAGTAGCAGCCGGTATTACGCCCCTTATCAACCATATATTTGGGTGAGGAATGTGGGGAAAATGGACAGTACAATCTCCTATTCGAATGTGTAAACCCGAAAATGTGAAGCTAACTTAATATAAAGTCTCCGACAATGCGAATTCAAAGCTAACTTACTAAATATAATATATATACCACACCTGTAATGGGTAACAACACTATAGGTATTGTGAACCTAGTAAAAAATTACTTCAGTTGAGACCAGAAGGATAAACCAAAGGCAGCATGAACGGAAAGTATAATCTCATGCACATTCGTTTCGTGCTTACTGGCGACTCATCAGTAGGAGCCGGTATTACGCCCATTAACCACTATATATTTGGTAGAAGAATGTGGAATAATAGGACGGTACAATCTCCTAGACAAATGTGTAAACCTCCAATAGTGAAGTAAACATCATATAAAGTCTACGACAATGTGACTTCAACGCTAACTCACACTATATAATATATATACCGAGTCTGCAAAGGATACTAACACTATGGCTATTGTGTTAGTAACCGATACCAACATTATTGTACCGAAAAGGTACATGGTACTAACACTGTGGTTACTGAGTCGGTACATGATACCAACTTGGTGGATACCAATTTATGCTATAGTTCACCGAAATTGAGAATTACAACAATTTCTGAACACCTGTTACACCAGTTAATCCATACACTCAGGCCTTGATTGATATCAGTTATCACATTTCGCGGTAAGCATGACATCATTCAATTCAATATATAACAGATAAATACTGTTTGTTGCGGAGAGCTAATATATATGCAAGTATGTATTAGGTGTTGCGCACCTAGTAAGTAGTATGTTGGTATAGGTTACTAACACAATAGCCATAGTGTTTGTATCCTTTACAGACTCGGTATATATATATATATATATATATATATATATATATATATATATATATATATATATATATATATATATATATATCTCTCTATATATTATATAGTGTGAGTTAGCGTCGAAGTTGCATTGTCGTAGACTTTATATGATGTTATCGTCACTATTGCAGGTTTACACATTCGTCTAGGAGATTGTACCGTCCTATTATCCCACATTCTTGAACAAAACATATAGTGGTTAAAGGGCGTAATACCGGCTCCTACTGATGATTGGCCAGTAAGCACGAAACGAATACAATCCTTATAGTACCGAAAAGGTACATGGTACTAACACTATGGTTTCCGAGTCGGTACATGGCCCCAACGTGTTGGTATCAATTTATGCTATAGTTCACCGAAGTTGAGAATTACAACTATTTCTGAACACCTGTTACTCCAGTAAATCCATACACTCTGGCCTTGTTCGATATCAGCTATCACATTTCGCGGTAAGCATGACATCATTCAATTCAATATATAACAGTTAAATATATATTGGTTAAAGGGCGTAATACCGACTCCTACTGATGAGTCGCCAGTAAGCACGAAACGAATATGCATGAGATTATACTTTCCGTTCATGCTGCCTTTAGTTTATCCTTCTGGTCACAACTAAATTAATTTGATACTAGGTTCGCAACACCTAATACATACTTGCATACATATTATTTCTCCGCAACAACCAGTATTTAACTATAGTTATGGCTACTGAGTTGGTATACGGTACCGACAAAATGGATTTCAATGTATGCTAAAGTTCACAAAATTGAGAATTACTAAACACCTGTTACTCCAGCACTTCCATACACTCTGGCCTTGTTCGGTATAATTTATCTCATTTCGCGATAATCATGATATCACTCAATTAAATATAAATAACAATTATATATGGTTTGTGGTGATGTTTTGCACCTAGTAACAAATTAGTTCAAATATTACCAAAGGATAAACCAAAGACAGAATTAACAGAATGTATACCAGATTATACGTTTTGTTTATGCTGCCGTTGGTTTATCTTTCTGGTCATATTTGAACTAATTTGTGTCTAGGTGCACAACATCTAATACACAATTGCCTATATATTAATTCTCTGCCACTAACATTATCCAACTGTTATATATTTAATTGAATGATGTCCTAATTACCGCGAAATGTCATAACTGATATCGATCAAGGTCAGATTTTATGGATTTTCTGGAGTAATAGGCATTCAAAATAGTTGTGATCCTCAACTTTGTACGGGCAACCATAATTTTGGTATCAGGTACTGACACAATAGCCACATCGTTGGTACCCTTTACAGGCCTAGGATATATAATGTATATAGTATGTTGGCTTTGAAGTTGCATATGAAGCTACTTACACTACTGCAGATGTACAAATTCGAATAGGAGATTGTACCGTCTAATTTTCAGTCCTCCCACAAAAATATGGTGCGTATACGGCGTTATACCGGCTCCTACTTACGAGTCGACAGTAAGCAGGAGATAAATGTGCACGAGATTATACGTTCCGTTCATACTATCTTTATTTTATCCTTCTGGTCATAATCGAACTAATCTGTTACTCGGTGCGCAAAACATACTACACAGTTGCATATTTTAGCTTATTCTCAAATTTGTCTTGGATTTATAGCATTTAAACATCGACATACCTTAAAAGGATGAAAAATTGCGAAGCTGGATTTATCACAATTACCTGATCTGTGTTGTGACTAACACAGATTGAGTTCTAAATGTTTTGTTCGTTGGAGATAGTCGGATTTCACTAGCGGCATCCTTCGTCCGCGCACGGTTCATTACAAGTCCACTGGATGAATTGCGCTTTCTACATTACAAACTGCTTAGTGTATACTGGCAAATGTATGCACAATATGGGACAGGTGTTTATATCAAGATGGCAATCGCGATTTAAATAATAAAGAATAAGAAGTTGGAATTAGGCAAAATTCATGATATATTCATGGATAATGGCTACCATCCTAAATTAATAGAAGCAAGAACGATGGATGTCATAAAAAATTTATCCTAATTTGAGATACATAGTTGCTGAAAGAGAGGGGGATCATAGAATCATTGTAATATCTGACGCTAAACTAAGCTGACACGTAAAATCAATAGCTTTGAAATACAATATAAGAACCGTTTTAAGACAGTCCCTTACCCGCGATATAGACTTCCTAACTAAGAAGAAAAAGTTAAACCCTTAGAAACACCAGGAGTTTATGAAATCCCATGCAATGATTGTAGCCTCAAGTATGCTTGGAAGAAGAGAACTTAGAATTGCATGTAAGTAAAGATACGTTGCTAGATCTGATAAAGCCCATCATTCAGTGTAGACTGAATATACAATTAATTGGGATAATTGTTGACGCATATGTAGTCGCAATGGGATGACGAGATTGGTTACAGAATCTATCGAAATTAAATCACGAGTTGATATTATGAATAGAACGGGTTTGGAAAAATTGATAGGCTCGATTTGGGATACAGTATTAAATAATGGTACGAAAAGACGATTGCACGAATCAGAATATAAAGCTAGCTCCAGTAAAAGATTAAGAATATCGGATTAAGACTAGCTTATTATCTAATTACTGGTCAATAAATTATTGATAATAAAGTCCTTCTAAATTTCAGCCTTTAACTCAGTGTCTTTAACTCTTACTAAAGGACTTTTATCATCTTTGCGTATATTGCCTATTCTTTCGTTAAATCATTTTAGTAATTTTGTCTAACAATCACTTTTTTTATTTAATATCTTCTTATTTTACTGAATTTGATCAATTACCCCAATACGATTTTTTGTGTCTTGTTCCTACTATTGAGATCATGGTAATAATAAAATAATTGATCTGAAGCGTGTAAAGGATAAACTTACAATTATTGACTGCAGTTTCACTTAGATAGATGTAAATGTCTATTTACTTTATTTAAAATAATTGTTTTTAAATTAACTATATGCACTATAAATGTGTTCTAACTAAAAATGTCGAAATCTCAAAGAATTGTAATGAGATTAGCACAATTTATGGAAATAGAAAACATATTTATGTCATCTATTGAGTTAATGTTCAGAAAGGAATTCCACGAATTAATGAACGCATACATACATACTTACATACATAAACGGATATTTTCGTTCGCCCAACTGTGCGTACCAGAGGAGCTTATGCCAATGAGGTAGAATTAATTAATCCTCTTCACTGAACCCTGTTTGTCGCTAGGCTCCAAGATTTTTCTATCAGTGAGGATAGGGTGCGCCGTAATCAAGTAAGCGATATCTTGAATAATATTAACCAGCCAAAAGATAGCGGGCCTACACCCTCTGCAGTTCCAGCCATCAACTAGAGTAGCTTTGGTGGCCAGGTGAGCAGGATCTTAAATTATCTTTCTCAAACAGTGGCTCAAACAGCAAAATTCAGATTCCAAAACAAGGTTTGAAGTTGAAAGAACACCAAAGAACGGCTGCAAAGAACTTGTTGACCCTTAATTGATGCATTCTGTTGCTCAGTAATCAATGGCCTAAACCAAACTGAGCAAATGCATCGATTAACAAGGTTGTCCGGGCTTTGCAGCTATGGTATTTAATCTCACTAGTATCCGCAGCATAAGGTAGGACTGACAATATGGTTAACTTGAAAATATTGCACATTTTGCCGGTGAAATGGACGGGTGATTCAAAAGTTGTCTGCAAAGCTGGTCATACCGATTGTTCCTTATGTGTTTAACTTCTAATCGTAACGGATTAACACTTGTGTAGCACAATTAAGGGCTCTCTGAAGCTTGGCCTCCTTCTTCGTGATCAGAAAAGCATCGTTAATGTAACCGAGGTCAACAAGCCAGTAACCACCACCGGTATCCACTCCGAGGAATTTCATGGCTATCTCAGCAAAGACTACATCGATAACATAATTAAACGGGATGCGAAGAACATAATATTCTTGCCGAACGCCGCAACCTTTTCAGGGAGACTTACCAATGCGAATACAGAACGCGTAGTAACTAGAACAGGCTTCGAGCAATCTAACAAGTTGGGTCGGGACGCCATAATTAGGAATAGCTCGCCTTAAACATTTACGTGATAAGAATCAGAGGCGGATGACTAGTCTGATAAAACCACAATGATTTGCCGCTCATATCAGTGGCACGGATTTAGCTCAACTATTAAATTCCCGGTCAAAACCCTGTCTGGATTGATCTAGTTCGCTTCTCTGTTTTTCGTGTAGATAAAGATAGTGATAACATAAAAAAATCCAATCAGATGTCTTTCAATGCGTCCTAGATCTCCTTTTCCGATGGTATAAATCGCGAAACGCCATGCTCACATGCAACAGTTCCGGAAGTCAGAAAGTAACTGGTAACGCCCTTATTTTTTGTACAGGAACAGATCAGACTCCAAAATACACACAATGAACTTGTCTTGCCTGGTCATCTTGTTCCACTTAAACCACGAAGGAATCATGATTATATATATATATATATATATATATATATATATATATATATAAGTATTTATTGAATTTAGCGTACACAGTAACAAGTTAATTTAAATATATAACAGTTAAATACTGTTTGTTGCGGAGAACTAATATATATGCAAGTATGTATTAGGTGTTGCGAACCTAGTAACAAATTAGTACAGTTGTGACCAGAAAGAAAAAGTAAGGCAGCATGAACGGAAAGTATAATCTAATGCACATTCGTTTCGTGCTTACTGGCGACTCATCAGTAGGAGCCGGTATTACGCCCATTAACTACTATATATTTTGGTCAAGAATGTGGTATAATAGGACGGTACAATCTCCTAAACGGATGTGTAAACCTGCAATAGTGAAGCTAACATCGTATAGTCTACGACAATGCGACTTCAACGCTAACTCACACTATATAATATATATACAGAGTCTCGGAAACCACAGTGTTAGTACCATGTACCTTTTCGGTACAATAATGTTGGTATCGGTTACTAACACAATAGCCATAGTGCTAGTATCCTTTACAGACTCGGTATATATATTATAAAGTGTGAGTTGCGTTAATCATTGTCGACATTGACAGTTAGCTTCACTATCGGTACACTCGTCTAGGAGATTGTACCGTCCTATATCCATTCTTGACCAAAATAAAGTGGTTAATCTCCTACTGTCTTCAATGCTACGAAACAGCCTGTATCCTTCCATGGTCTATCAACTGAACTAATTTGTTACTAGGTTCGCAAGTTAATTTAAATGTCAAGATATGTAAGACAGTTAAACTTTGCAATCTCCTAATTCTATTATTGTCAAAGCATTAGATGGTCTTTAGCCATGCTATTTAAACACCAAATAACAGTATATAATATATCATAACCTGTACAGGGATCCAAGAAATTGATTTTAAAAGGTAACAACCATTCTGATGGCCTTGTCGTGATCAAAATCAATTATACAATTTTCGAGGTAATCTTTACAGCATTCAGCTAAATATATAATAATTGTATACTATTCGTTGAGTCAGGCCTATGAATGTCATCTACTAAATTTACGTGAAAAAATGAATTGCGCAAACTAATAAAAATGTTGAACAAACTTCATTTTTACTAGTCTATTGCAATCATCGGCCAACTGATGGAATCAATGTTGAAGATGTTGAGGAGGCTTTTGCCGTCCTAGCAGCGGCATTTGGCAACACTGCTGACACAGAAGTTCAAAAATCAAACCAAAACGACAATAACTCTATAACTGCATTAAGAAGCAAAGAACAATCTTCGACACCGCGAATTCGCAGTGAGATACTTCTCGAAAAGCTTCAACAAACAGGTTTGCCTCTTTTTGCATTATATGCCTCAATATTGGAATCATAGAAGTTATGACTTCATAATCAAAAATGTCAAGATAGAGTACATTTGCTTCAAACAAAATTTCACCATTCTATATATGTAAAAGCTTATATTCTAAAATAGGTAGACTATTCGTAAACCACGTATGTTCCTCGTGTGTTTCCGATCAGTGTGGTAGACTGAGAAATTTATTTATTTACTTAAATCATGCTTGCGCTCTTGATATAGACACCAATCCAATTATATATACACATTTGTCAGTAGAAACAAATCATTGTATAATATAGAAAAGGAAATTAATCTAAAAGTCCACTTTATAATTATATTTATAATTCATTACGTACTGTCCAGATTTGCCATGGACAGCACTCGAACCTGAACACTTCTGCTTTGGTGTCTGTGTCTAACCCCTGAGTCACCCTGCCACAGTTTTTAATTATATACTTATTAATGTATTCTTAGTAGCCTTTTCTACAGGTGGAGTCTATATGTTACCTCATTAGTCCTAAGGCTCCAACTATCCATCCGCAATCCATCATTAAAGAACAGAAACACGATAACTGGAAAGGTGGTATTGAATTAAACATTTCAATAGCTAAGTGATCATTGCCTGCACAGGTGATAAAAATTTTTAAAATCAAACTCAGGATCTGGAAAATAGTCGAAGAGTTCCACATAATGTCAAAAACGTTATATAAGATGAATTTCCTTTTCTACATTAACTAACGCTTAATTTGTACTGACAAATGCGTATAAGTGAGCTTTTGACTGATTACAAAAACTAGCATTCATGCTGTTAGTTAATTCGCCTTAAGTCAATCAAGAAAATGCGGAAAAAATATAATTTTTCTTTTTCGCAATAATAACTGCATATCACGAATACTATTTAGTTCCACCACTTCAAAAAAGACAATAGAAATTGAGAAATAATTAATTATTTGAAGCACGTCACTCATTTTTGAATGATTAACATGAAGAGGTTAAAAAGCCAATTATGGCATAATTGAAATAGACTGACATTTCAAATAATCATTATTTAAATTAAACTAACGCAGATAATTGAACTAACCTAGGTCGTTCAGGAGGTGACAACAATTAATATAATCAACGTTGCGATCTTAATATACAAACCTATGACCCATTAAGTACATAAGTTTGTCATTATAAACTAATAATTGTATAGTGTAGCAAAGGTATTTCATCCAGAAGGCCGGTTCAATCATTATTTGGAACTCATCACAAACTAGCCAGAATTTGCTGCGGACAAGGTTCGAACCTGGGCACGCCTGCTTCGGAATATGGTGCTCTATCCAATGAACGACACTGCAGCACAAAATGCAATTCATCCAGTAGACTGGTTTTGTACTTATTGGGAACTCATCAGGTACTGGCCAGAATTTAAGTGTAGAGTGCGGCAGGGTGTCTCAGATATTAGAGAACCAGATTCCCAAGCAGACGTGTCCAGGTTGGGGTCATGTCTGCAGCAAATTTTGGCCAATACATGATGAATTGCCAATAAGGATGAGACCGGTCTACAGGATGAATTGCCTTTTCTCCACTACACAATTCCTAGTTTATACTGACAAATTCATGTACTTCATGAGTCGGGTGTTTGCATCAAGATCGCAACCTTGATTACAGTAGCGCAAATAATAGCAATTTATCCGTGAATGCATCTTTATAAATACGCAAGTTATGAATCACACTCTCATAGTTTAGGTTTTAAATATACTGTAACATAGCAGAACCCAACTTCAAGTCAAAACTGCAAAATGTGCAACATTTTTTCACGGAGTACTGAATTTGCTGTCTTCAGTAAAAGCATATGAAGAGTTGTCAAGTGATTGGGAGAAAATGCTTCACGCGTACAGAATATACATCGAAAGCGAAAAGTCAGAGAATTACTCCCACAGACAATGGTTTAAAAATAGACATAGAAGCAGCAAAATCCACATGGCTAAGATTATGATTCTCGTATATAAGTATTTCAGTCATCGCGAAAGTGTGGATCACTTCATCTAGTTAACGGGAAATTATATTGAGTATTAAATGTATACATTCATAGAAAAATAAATTACAAATTTCCCGAATGAGAGCTTCGTTTGAGTCATTTACCAAATGAAGAAAATTGAAGTAATTTGTAGTGTGGCAAAAAGAGAGTGCAAACTCAAATCTGTGTGAGTTTGTCAAACATAAAGCACATACGATGTTCCTCACTACGCTCTCTGGAGCTCAAATGTCGGTATGACAAATAATTCCCTTCGTCGGCAGAATCAAATAAAGCAATAAAAGTTAATCCATAGTGATAATGATGTTGATTGAATGCAGACATGTTTTATGACTAAGCATCTGACCTATTATGTGCATAAATGTCAGTATAAACTAAATATTTTATAGTGCAGAAAAGGCAATTCATCCAGTAGATCGGTTTCATCACGTACTGTCCAGAATTTTCTGCGGACAGAGTTCGAACTTGACTATGTAATAGTTGATATCTGACTACTACTCTACCAACGGATTGTCATTTAGCTAGTTTTATTTTTTTTGCCTCATCATAATGATCATAACCATCATCATCAACAACAATATTATCAACAACATCAACATAATAATAACGATACCACTTTCCCATGTAGTGTAGTGTCTGTTCTATAACGACACATTCTGATTGGTTAGTTGGAACTTTTGGTCTAAAGAGATGTCATATGAGCTCCACCCAAAGGCAAGGCTAATCAAGGAACATAAGTTAGTATATAATTGAAAATCGTGTGTAGTATACGGCAGGGCGGCTCAATGGTTATAGCAACAGGTTCTGAAGCAGATGTGCCCATGTTCGAACTTTATCCGAGGCAAAATACTGGACAGCACGTGTTGAGTTCCCAATAAGGATGAAACCAGTTTATTGGATGAAATGCCTTTTCCATGCTATACAATACTTCGTCATCATCATCATCATCAAGCAAAGCCATACAAAAGCCAAAAATGACTAATGTTTCACAGCCATATAACCATAAGAAACGAACATTGGAATTCGTTTTGTTCATGGTTATATATGGACTGACAAATCTATGTACAAGATCACAAACTTGATGAAAGTAATGTTTATCGCCGCCAGCACAAACATTGTTCATTTCCTCGCGATTAAGACTTCATTAAATTGAAATCTGACAAGAGCATTTCACGGAGGACAATATTTTTACTAAATAAGAAGTATTCTATATTCATACAAAAAATAATAAACAGACTGAATAAGAATGACCAACCATAACCAGAAAATTGCGGAGCTAGACTACTTGAGAAGTATTTTTGACACAAATAACTACACGCAGAGGTTTCTAAGAGTCAACAACAGCCAACGTTCGATACTAAATTATTTTCCTATATATATATATATATATATATATATATATATATATATATATATATATATATATATATATATATAACTGTTAGCTGCAACAATTGCTCGATGTTTAATCAGCATTACGCAGAATTTTTCTTTAATAATAGTTTTCACGTCATTTTCAAGCCGCAAGGAGTAATGAAGCTGGTTATCAATGATTAATTGCAATCGTCCTCTAAACTTTTACAAGAATGTGTGAACGCGTAAACCTTGAACGAATAAAAAAGAAACTTATCAACAGAATACACTAACAAATACCACTAACATAGATTCAATAAGGTCTATAACCTTCAGTAAAATCACCAAATTATGGGAAATTCATTAAACAGAGAACACAGTCGAATAAACTATTTTCTCAGTTATAAACAAATAAATTTAGGAAATTTTTTATTCATAAACAAAGCTCCTTATAGAAAAAAACAAGTATCAAAATTGAACACAAAACTGTTCCACTAAAATGATATTGTACTCAACAGATCACGAATCACGAAAGCCAGAAATAATTAAAGCCCGAGTCCGCACAAATAAAATATCGATTAGCAATAGTATGTAAAATCTGCCTGGCTACTAAAGAATTGTTACCACCACCTGCGTATTCAATGATTGTTTAATTGGTTACTAGGACAAATAAGAACAATTCAGGAACAGTTTGGACAGAGATGAAAAATTCAGAAATAACAATCTAACGTGCAATAGCAAAAGGACAAAAGCCTGGTTTAAGAACTACCTATTGATAGATTAATGATATCTCAGGCATTAAATAGAAAATCGCTGAGCATTAACCCAACTCTCACTGACAAAATTATAAATCAACAATTTAAATCAAAACTATCATCAGTCCCACGTACAAACACGTTTCGACCAAGATAAAGTAATGCAAAAAAAATATATTTACTCGAAAGCAGTAACTTGAACAGCGATGTGTATATCACCGTTTTACAATAGTCTGTGTACACTTTGGCAAGTGTTCCACTTAATTAAAACGCAGGTAGCGTTGCCAGCTGCCTTCGGCTCAACAACTTCTCAAACTTGTGCCTTTGAGTATGGCTGTTAATGAATTTTACCAACGATTACTCGACGACGTTTTCATTTCTCAAGAATGGGAAAAGCAGCCTTCCACCATGGGATTTCTAAATTCAGGCTCATCTTCCGGGGAGTTTTTGTGCTTATACAGTCAGCAAGACTCAACAGAACGCGCCAACTTTTATACTGCGCGCCGGCAGAAGCCATTTGAAATAATTTCGTTATTATTAATTGTTATGTGGGCTACAAAGAAAAACCTGGTCATACAATTCTAGTTCGGACGGATGATTTGTATTCCAAGTCATCCTGCTCTTTTATATCCCGCCAACTATGGCCGATGATTACTATTTGTTTGAGTATCAGATTTTGATGCTACAATCCGACGATTCCTTCATCAGACAAAACTTTTATTTCATATCCGGCACGAGTTCTTCCATTTTGCCACTACAAGGTGAACAAGAAGTGTTATCCTGTTAGAACTACCGACCGGCAAAGATCCGGCAGTCGACAGAGAGTAAAGTTCTGGGGAAACGAAGGTAAAGCATAAACACCGACGTATTTCTGTTGGCAGTGACACTCATCCAATCAAATGTAAATTTATCATATTGATAATAGAAGATACGGCAATCTCTCCTAGTAGTTTCACATTCATTGCAGATGACCAGAATGTCGACTGCACAATTGCTACGAAGACACAATCGTAGCTTTTTTCACATTTACCAAAGTTAAGAAATGAAGCAACTGTTGAGTGCGCGAGTTGTGTTCAAAATTGCAGTCAAATAAAATTAAAGACTACTGGGTAAAAGCAGGAGAAATATACACCATGTTGGTTTTTGATGCATGTTCGAATGGATGTCACCTGTTTTAGGTCACAGTAGTTGTTAAAGGAAACTTATCAATTCGGTGCTATAATTGGTAAGAAAAGATTTGTAAAAGTGACTAAGAAAATAAACGTTAAATGCAAAACGCTTTATTATCATTAAATTCACATATACACATGTACACACATCGGAGTGAAAAAAGGACAAAAATGCACGATGCAAGCGACAAATGATAAAACAAATACCGGGATTATTCTTTGTTTTTTTTATTACAGGTGAAGTAATGACAGAAATTGATATGGCTAATTATATCTCAGTGTTGCTTGGTTTGTCCGCTGAGGGTGGTTCCATTGAAAACGAGGAGATGGATACGACAGAGCAAGCTGACGTTGTCAATCAGTTGGAGAAGCGCCTACCTGTAACTATCAATGCCAGTGACTTTTTGACAAATTTTCTGGGCATGCCAAGCAGTGAACCAGCAGCCAGATTAAAGCCAACATTAAATGTAGTATCGGAGTTAAGCAGAGACGTATCTCTAACAGAATCTGACAACGAAGGAGAAAATCACGAAGTTTCGAAACTTGTGAATCAAATTAAATACCATTCTACGGCTAAAAGTGCACGCTCGAACTTGTCAGTCCAGACTAACTAACCACATACTAAAATTATCTTCACTTCGTTCCATAAATAGCATTCAGATAATAAAAGTCCACAATTTAATGCAAGCACGCGAGTGAATTTAAACAATTAGTTGAACGTTACTTTCAAAATAAGGTAGAACTAGGCAAAGAATAAACACAAATTACGCACATAATCTGGTTGCGGACTAAGATCTCGTCATATTTAGCCAACTGCACCTGGCGTCGATGTTACTTCAAGCAGTTTCGCTCACCATAATCAGCAACAAATTTTCATTTCCTTGTTTCTTTTGACAGAAACAATAATAGAAAAATCAACAAATACACTTGTCACGTGCAGTATTTGAAGACGAATATCATTGTGCCGCAGAAAAGCACTGCTACACACATCGAAACATTGACGAAGTACAGTTGACTGAATAGAGGCAAACTGTGATGCAAAAGCATGGCTAGTTAGTTTTCTTTTTTTTAAATAGAAAAAATATTTCACCAATAAAAACAGGATGATATTTGGTCCATTTTTCACACTGCTGCAATCACATATGATTACGACAGCCATGTCTTTAGGAAAAAACTCTGTTAATGCCGATGACATTCCGCAACGTCGAAAAGAATTCCAGCCCGGACATAGAATTTGTATAAAATGGAATGTTGTTGCATATTAGCGACGAAAAATAACCAGAATAAAGCCAAAATACAAGCGCGTACCTTTTGACATATTTAAAAAATGTGATTTCATTGAGGTGTTCTAAATAAAAAAAGTAACAAAATAACAGTTTTAACTTCTTATGAGTTCCAGAAGAAAAATGGTAAAGATGGTTTACTACGTGTTTATAATTAAGAACACGAATAGTGGTCAAATAGTGCGCAAAACATCAAAGAGCTAAACTGTGCGCGTTTAGCTTAGCATTTGAAAAACTCAATCAAAGAAAGCATGTTAATATTGAAATTCTGAAGTAGACAATCTTTGTAAAAGCAAAGAGGAGTTAGAATTCACCAAGAAATTACGTTAAAATACGCCAGAAATCAAATTGCCTTGCAATGAGATTATGGTATAATTTAAACAGTTCTATTTTCAACACAATCGTGTATTTTTTATTTAAGTAGTACTTAATGAAGGGACAAGGCCAATAATCAGTGCACACGGAAATGTACAGGATTCAAGATTTTACCGACGTACGGGTGCTATCGATTGTCCTGCACAAGAAAAATGCGGTCAAATCCACAGTCATGTATAGCTGATTAAAGATAAAAGAAATTGCCACAAAGAGTTTAATCGGATCTGTGTACCACCCATAGTTTACACCCACTTTGTTTTTTATGTATAAATTACAGTTTAGCAGGCGATAAAAAAGAGTCCATTGTCTCGTTGTTTGGTTGACGTTTCGAAGAACTCCCACTCATCTCATTATTATAAATTCCACAGAAACTTCGAATAAGCACAAAAAGAAAACAGCTTTAGTACACTATCTACAAAGCGCGAAAAACACTCAGATTGAACAGTTGGTCACAAAAAACAATTTGGACAAGATATAGCATTATTTTACTTTGAATGTACTTTCACAACGGATAAAAGTTTACTTATTACACCGATATTTAACTAAATTAATTCTGAACGTATAGAAAAATCATTATTTGAGCGCGAATACAAATGCTGAAAGAATTTAAAAAATTCTTTATATATCTTAATTTGTAGACTGACTTCGAAAAACAGCCTGAAATATAAGAAGTAATGGAAAAAATAAGTTCAGCTAAGATAATTGTCGAAAACTGAATAAATAAATATTTTTTTATAATATAATATATAAGCAGGCGGGTACAATATTAAAAAAAAATGTTCAAGTAAGCATTTAAGGCCTAAACTTTTTCACCATAAAAGACACGCAATTTGAGTCTCATTTAGAACATTATAAATAACATAAAAATGTACAGTGTTAGCGAAGAGCTGATCGTTACCAATTCCCAAACATGCAGATGCAAACAAACTGAGAGTAATCAACTTTATCTGAAAGAAACCACCCATTAGCATCCCTTCGACATGCACTGTCTGAGCTCTGGACGACGAGTAACAACCAGACGTTCATCGTGTGTGGCATTAATAAATACTGTCTGCATGCAAACCATGGGCAGGGCTAAAATTAATCTTCAGCAGATGACGAGTCTCGATCAGTGTTCGATGACAATGACGAGGACGACGACGCTGAACATGATGATGATGACGATGATGAAGAGGAGTGAGTTGACGCAGACGATGAAGATGCATCACTGTGTTCATCGGAACTGGACGAGTTATTTTGTTCACCATCACTACTATCACAGGTGGAATCACTACCGCTGCTACTAATGTCATTACTACTACTGCTATTACTTCTACTACTACTACTTCTACTACTACTACTACTACTACTACTACTACTGCTGCTACTACCACTCTCGCTGTCCGAGCTAGACGTATCACTGTTGTTATTTTTCCCGTTACTGGTTTTTCTAGTTGCTTTATATTTAGAATGGCTATCTTCAGATTCTCTTTTACCTTTATATCTCATCTTTTTGCTTCTGTAAAAACGGAAATGTGAAAAAAGTGAGTAAACAAATTTATTTAAGCATATAAAGAACTACATTTTATTCCAACATCAATTACGTTTGTTTAAGGTTTAGTTTTTCACTTTTAAACATCAGATTAGAGGGAAACATCCTTTCGATTAACAAATAACAATAGGTTAATAATTCTGTTCAAAGACGTGAAATACGTGCTCAAAATAATTGAATTTTAAAATCTGCAATTGTAAAACAAGGTCATAAAATGAAAATTTATTGAACACAGTTTTATTCCAGGCCATTTTATTGAAATCAAATACAAAACCCAGTATAATTTTATGAGCTCATATGTTTTATAAATTCACCTTTTTAGGCAATTATGCGTTTTCAAATGTTTTAATTAAATATAAATTTTAAAATATCACATAAATGCAGGTGTGAGACAAATAGAAATTCTACATTTATCCAGTTTCTATTGAGCACGTAAATAATAAATGTCAAAGAACAAATAAAGGTTAATAATTGCAAATAACAAACCAGTTTTCTCTCGAGAAAGCAAACAGCATCAGTACCCCACCTATCTTATTTAATCGATGTTTAAGCGTGCGCTCCAATATCAAGAAGATAAAATATTATATTTATTTCCAATTTCTGATCCACGATTCTAATTATTTGTGCTATGTTAATAGTACAATTTTTAATTCGCTCAGTTAGCAAGCATTTAGTATTACCCAGTAGACTTCGATATTTCCGAACTTTTAACATATGTATTAGCAACGTCAAACGTTGAAAATAAATTATGTTCCAATCCAATCTGATGATGGCTGTCACTGCCAGCAGACTACTTTTTACGAAATAAAGGAGTGCGACAAAAGCATGTTATTTATGTTGACACACTTAATATGCTGTGTAAAAACTGATTTTGCGACTCCATTTATTCAACGTTTCACTCACATTTGGACTATTGTGTTCATTGAAGAAATAACACTTGTTCAGGCTGACAGTGGCACATCCTGCTTGTTCTATTTCAACTACCGTTTTATAAAGCGCACAATAGTTAATGTACAATTGCAGATACGTTAGCTCTCCGCAACAGAGAAAATATAAAGGTTATATGTTTCAATGAAATGATATCGATCGAAGTGCTCAGAATGACTCATATTCTAAATTATGGTGAAAATCATACTGCTTGTACTCCTTACAGGTTTGCTATGTATAATATATTGCGAGTGAGCCTTCAAGGCGGCTTTATGAATACTTTATATGAAGTTGACTCTAATGTCGCTTTAATAAAATAAAATATGTCATTTCATCGTCCAGCTATCCCACATTTCTTAACGCAGTATAGCATTCATCGAATTTTTGTAAGTGCCTAAAATCTTAGATATGAAAAAGCAACATTTAACTAGCGTACAATGGGATTGCACTTACAGATGTACTGTGTACACGAATTCCAAAGAAAAGTGAGATATTCGCGCTTCTTCCTAACTGACGAAGTTGTAGAAAGTTACTCTAGCTTTTGCGATTCCCAAACTTCCCTCGTCACTCATATTGCGTGACATGTTAAAACGGCTACCAAGAGATGTCAACCTATCTACTACATTCAAATCTTCATTTTGCAGCCTCAGAGTTGATGTGTGATGGGTGATCCTGTAGAAGTATCTCAGACATAGAGTATGCGATTTTCGTGCCGAAAGACTGAAAGACTGCTAATCTAATTAAGGTAGCTTAGACTGAATCTCGGTTGTCAAGTAACAATACAATACAATATTCATAGTCAAATTCGACTGATCTACTGCCGGGGAGAACTTCAAATAAAAAATTGCGATCCATTTATTCGAACGCACACTCGAAGTTCAGAAAGACGGATATTGTGGGACGGCCATATACATGTCACAGATCCAGAACTTACCTTGTTCTTCTCTAGTATGTGATTCACACGAAACGCTCAAACGCCGTAAGATAATCCAATCGAACAACTTAGATACGACTTGAGTCAAGATTAAACTACGATGGTTGTCACACGAATTAAAATTTCCTTTTATGAAGATATGAATGGTGGACGGCCTCAATCAATATAGTAATAAAAATATTAGTCAACGCACTATAAACCGTGTGGCCCCCATCCTTAAATAGAGTTGGAAGCAGATAAATGGTGGTCCGCAGCTTTGCTACGCTTAAGAGATAAGACTGTACTCCGTATTTACAATTCTAATAATTCTTTATATAAAGTTTGCGAGTTTCAAGTAAACACCAATCCAACTGTATTTAACCAGTCGTCGAACAAAATCACAAAATTATCGCCAGGCGCAACGCCCTGACGCGTTTCGACCTTCCATGATCATCATCAGAGTACGACGGCAAACTGACTATCGAGGATCCAACCACATTGAATATATATGGAAATCAAATTTAGATATGCGGCTCTCACCTCTAGCAGTCTTGCATACATTGAACTTGACTGGAAATGTCGGCTGCACAAATTCTATGCAGTCACGAAAATTAGCTGTTTGTAGCTTTCGCCACACACATATATATAGAAAATACAATTAAACAATAATTGATTGCGTGGGTGGTGGTAACAATTCTTTAAATTAAGTTTGCGAGCTTGAAGTAAGCACCAACAACATAACAAAACTACCGCCAGCCGCAACGCGCTGACGCGTTTCGACCTTCCATGATCATCATCAGAGTACGACGGCAAACTGACTATCGAGGATCAAACCGCATTGAATATATTCAATGTGGTTTGGTCCCCTTTGCAGTTTAAATATGGCGTTTTCAACTGCCCCATTATAAATTGATATTTTCATAGATAATTTTTGAACAAACAATCAGAATACCTTACATAAACATATTTGTTATATAAGATTTTAAATGATTTATCTATAATCTGTAATTCACATATTCGATAAGTTTAATGTGGCACATAAACATAAAATTTTCGGTCAAATATATTTCTAATATATAAATTTATTTCTAGGCGTCTTGCATAATAATATTCGAGCATTTGTAATTCGAATACAGCGACGTCAATTAATTTAATTTACTTAAGATATGTTACAGTTAACTTAAGCTGAACCTACAGTTAACTGACACATTAGATCAACTGGCTAAAGACAGTGGACTGTAACACCTACTGTTATGGTAGACAATAAAGAAGAAAGATAGATAGGAGCGATCAGCACAGTATTTGTAAAAGCACCACGTTATTTGAAATGATAATAAGAAAGTTGGAAAAACTGGTTGTCAGCGCGAGAGTTGAGAAATGAAGTTGGAACATTCACAAACTTGTTATTCTCACTGAAAAATTTGCATTGAATGACGCGTTGCCCTGAATCGAAGCTCTATTTAACAATCGACAAACGCGAGATATAAAACTGTTCCCACTATATAGCAAGGACAGCTTACATTGACAGTTGTTGGTATACGAACTGGGAAACGTATAAAGAAACGTGTTTTATAGGACAAATAATTCAAATTTATGCTACTGAGGTGTTTTAAAGAGAAGACTAAACTCGTGAAGCTGAAACAGCCTACTGAAATCATACTTGTCATGCAATAATAGTTAAAACAGAAGGAACGCATTAATGAAGAATTTGTAGGCAAAAATAAAAAAAAAACAAAATGAAGAGAAGATATTTGACAGTCTTATATAGCAGTATACTGGTATCAGAATTTCATGTTCGCTCTCATACAAATAAACGCAGGGGCGCATTTAAACAAATAAGGGAAAATAGCAATGAATTTCGTCACCAATATAACACGGAAGTTGAATTCCCTTTGAAGTTTAACACCTTTTTAGGTTTAGGTCATAATGTTCTTATAATAATTATCACAATAATCTATTGAAAATAAGTTTCGATTTATCAAAAGAAAAAGGCATGAATAATTTAAAGAATTTTCCGTACGGCACGGATTTGATTAATTATTTGATCTTTGTTTTGAAAGTTTTTCAGTTCACTGTCTTTATGTTTCATGCAACTAATTTGCGGACCATTTGTAATAAGCTAATCGCAACCAAACGTTTGACATTAAGTCAAGCTAAAAAATTCGTTTAAATAACTTCATTTATACATACTGGTAGATCTCTTAATCATAATTGACTTTTCTCTAGGCAAGTGTGTGTCTTACATGTGTGCATGAATGTCTACACATGTACGCATATTAAAATGGAATTAAATTGACCTAATAACAAATAATGACGATTCACTAGAAAGTGTGAGACAATGCATGTGTAGTAAGAACTGTGAATTAAACAGTTGAATATACTTAACCGCACGCGTTCGTTTAACAAAGTGAAACTGAAGTCAATTTTTCTTGGCATACAACAAGTTTATTGTTTCGCACTTGTTTTTTGGATGGCATAATTACAAGTGACCTCCCTGGTGAGGAAAATGACATGATAATGTGAACATACCAGTCGCAAAATCTTCTCAGAGTAAATACTCAAGAGTTATTAAAATAATAAGCTTAATTAGGATAAGAAGTTAAAATAAATCATGGTCAGGAATTAAATTTAGAAAATTAACATCAATAGATGATTAAATGGTTATTATTTTAAATAAGAATTATATCCTACGTTGAGCAGAATAATTTTATCAAGCTAATTTCAAGCAAATATAATCATTGGCTATGGATCCGTTTGGTCTGACATTCGGCTGACTCCAGACAATCGAAGCAGAAACATTTTCACGAAACTCGTCGATACTAAACCGATAGAATTTTACCTAAACTCGAGAAAAATGATTCCTCAGTTGATTCTGTCAATGGCTATCATAATTTGCCATGCTAACATACATTAGCCTTATGAAGAATTAAGTGGAAAGCTTATGACTACAGTACCATTATAGTATCTGAGTTCCTTTCTCACAATCTTAAATAGAGTGGACACACAGTCGCCTTTTTGGTTCGATAAGAAGCCTTAAATTGGCCTAGAGCTCAATTGAAGCTTGATGTGTTTAAACTCTTTTCTCCGTTTAAATATGTTTGTTTTTATTTTAAAGTTCTCAGCAAAATTATCAAGAAATCTATCTGGCCAGAATAAAACAGAAAATCGCAATAGAATATAAAATATCAAATAAGAACAAACAGTCAAGATGTAGCGATCTGACCATTTCAACACCACGTATCCTTACATCAATATTTTCTAATAAGCATAAAATTCCGCTCCTCTTTTTCAGTTTTTGCAATATTGCAATTATTGCAAATCACAGTTGATCTGACAAGTGTTCTACACTAATATTTTTTTTAAATAACAATATGTGAAAAAAGCATAAGTACTTACTGTTTTCGGAGACTTTTTGCGTTATTACAACTTTTGTTCTTGGCCTCCAGCTTTTTTTGCAGTCGAGCAGAATAAGATTCTCGCTCTAAAATTTTACGTTTGCCAACACACTGAAATGTCCAATGACCTTTGTTAAGACATTTTTGACACGTATAATTTGCCACGTCAACAAGTGGTCTAATCAAAGAGAAAAAAGAAGACATGTTAGGTTACCTACGTGATTAAGTATCGATTACTAAAAGCGTAAATTTAAACATAATAATTCAAATAAATATTGTTATGCTAACCCAATTAGTAAGATTCTGACACGAAATAAAAAGTTCTACAAAAAGTAATCACAAGAAGTATTTCTATAAGCCACAGAGTAATCCGGTAAGAAAGATTCATTTACCATGTACATACAAAATAAGTCCACATTTAAAAAAATAATACATGAGAAGCTTGCCCAGTAAGTTCTGTTATGAAGAGCGTGCATCACAGCAGCACAGAAATGATATTTTTCATTTTAAAATTCGTACCCATATCTTTGGAATAACGCACATACTAACACTTATTGTAGATACAGAAAAACTGGAGAGTATATTTAAGAAACTAAAGAGAATTGCATAGGAAAACTAATATAATCAATATTATATTTTTGTTTTCACAATTTTGTAAAATTAAGCCCATTTCCAAAATCATGGCGTTGAAACCATTTACAGATATAGTACACATTATACATAGGAAGTTGACTCTAAAATCGTGCCGTCGAATATTTCATACGAAGTTGAATCGATTACCGCTTAGATGCACATAAGTATATAAACATACATATTCCGACCATCCAAAAATTTCTTAATTAATAATTTATTGGAGTTTCGGCTTAATACAGGCTCCTACATATAAGTCGCCAGTAAGCATTAAACACATGTGTACATGAGATACTACTTTTTAGTTATGCTAAATTTGATAAATTCCTGTGGTCATATCCAAATTAGTTTGTTACTCGGTTGGTAAAATCTAATACATAATTATATATATATATTAGATAGCAAAAATAAAGGTTTTAATTCTATCGGGTTTAGAGTGAAAATCACAAAAACGCATGTTTCTATACCAAGTACATACACTTCTTAAAAACAACAATTATGACAAAGCCGTGCATGTTCACATCAGGGACAATATCCACAATGTTATACCTTTTATACAAGCTGTTACACCAAATCTATATCATAATTATGCTTAATATTTTCTCCAGTTAGATACTGGTTGGGCGGCGAACTAATATATATGAGACTGTGTAAAAGGTGTTGAAATTGAGCAGTACAACTATTTCTGAACACCTGTTACTCCAATAAATCCATACACTCTGGCCTTGATCGATATCAGTTATCACATTTCGCGATAAGCATGGCATCATTCAATTAAAAAAATAACAGTTAAATACATTTTGTTGCGGAGAACTAATATATATGCAAGTACGTATTAGGTGTTGCGAACCTAGTAACAATTTAGTTCAGTTGTGACCAGAAGGATAAACCAAAGGCAGCATGAACGGAAAGTATAATCACATGCACGTTCGTTTCGTGCTTACTGGCGACTCATCAGTAGGAGCCGGTATTACGCCCTTTAACCACTATATATTTAACTGTTATATATTGAATTGAATGATGTCATGTGTACCGCGAAATGTGATAACTGATATCGAACAAGGCCAGAGTTTATGGATTTACTGGAGTAACAGGTGTTTAGAAATAGTTGTAATTCTCAATTTCAGTGAACTATAGCATAAATTGATATCCATCATGTTAGGGCCATGTACCGACTCGGAAACCATAGTGTTAATACCATGTACCTTTTCGGTACTATAATGATGGTATCAGTTACTAACACAATAGCCATAGTGTTAGTATCCTTTACAAACTCGGGATATATATTATATAGAGTGAGTAAGCGTTGAAGGCGCATTGTCGAGACTTAATATAGTGTTAGCTTCACTACTACAGGTTTACACATTCGTTTAGGAGATTGTAACGTTCAATGTACCTTCAATGTATGCTAAAGTTCAACAAAATGAGAATTACAAATATTTCTGAACACCTGTTACCTGATACTCGAAATAAGGCGCCAAATTCCACCTAGCTAGACTAATAATAATACCCGTCGCAATATAAGACGTCAACTTAAGCGCAGTCTAAAAGGCGATCTCGAAAACTTTTGGAACAGAAAGGCTGAAGAAATGGAAGTAACTTTCGCGTCAGGTAATAGTCGCTGTTTGTTCCAAATTATCCGCGCAACAAGTCCGAGAAAGTTAAAAGTTAGCGAAACTATAAATGATAGTAACAACGAATTAATAACCGATAAAATAAGTCGTCTTGACAGGTGGGCTGAACACTTTAGAGATCAATTTTCTTGGCCACCCGCGTCAGTTCCGCTTCCCGGATGCATGTCTGCATCAACAGTGTGGAATGTTAGTCCCGAAGAACCATCCGAGTTAGAAGTACGCGATGCAATCCTATCTCTTAAGCGCCGAAAAGCCGCAGGCCCCGATGATTTACTTCGGGATTGTTTTAGGATGATGGCGATATAATTTCAGGAGCGTTTACCAAACTTTTTCATACTATATGGAATGAGGAAACCGTACCACTTGACTGGAATGAGTCGACCATCATTCCCATCTTCAAAAAAGACAATCGTAATTCGTGCGATAACTATCGTAGTATAAATTTGACTCCGGTCGTATCAAGGTTATTTGCTTCGATTATCCTACGTCGTCTTAGCGCTTCACGTGATTCACAAACAAGAGAACAGGCCGGATTCCGCGCAGGACGAGGTTGTATAGATAATATTTTTACGTTAAGGCAAGTTCTCCAACAGAGAAATTTATATCACCGTCCCACAATAGTCGTCTTTCTAGACTTCAAGGGTGCATTTGATTCGGTGGATCGCAATGTTTTATTCCATATTTTTTCGAAAAGCGGTGTGCTCACAAAATTTGTTACTATACGCATAACTTTACAACCAGCAGTGGTGTTCGTCAAGGTTATCCACTTTCCCCGTATTTGTTTAATTTTGTAATCGATGCTATTATGGACAACACACTCCCACACATTCAGGACGCTGGAGTTGAAGTTCTCCCGGGAGATAAACTAGTCGATCTTGACTATACGGACGATATCGTACTATTATTCGACAATCAGCATGCTGCCCAGACCACCTTAAATAGATTAGCAGACGTTGTTCTGTCTTTCGGTATGAAATTCGCACCCTCTAAATGTAAGATACTGTTACAGGATCACACACCACTCACTCCAACGTTGCGACTGCAGAATGAAGATCTTGACATAGTCGACAGGTTTACATATCTTGGGAGCTCTATCAATAATGTAGGCAATATGTCCGACGAGGTGAGAATACGGATCGCGAAAGCTAGACTAGCTTTCTCGAACCTTCGTCATTTATGGAGAAACGCCAATATTTCACTTTGCCTTAAAGATCGTGTTTATAATGCATCTGTACGCGCAGTCTTACTATACGCTAGTGAAACTTGGCCTCTTAGGGTTGATTATCTGAGACGCTTACAGGCATTCGATCATCGTTGTTTGAGAAGTATAGCACATGTTGGTTACCAACAACGAATAACTAACGTTGACATTCGTAGACGTATTTTTGGATCTGACAATAAGTGCTCGTCTTTAGAAAAGCAAATAAGGCTCCATCAACTTCGTTGGCTCGATCACGTTTTGCGTATGCCCTCATCCCGATTGCCCAATAGAGCTCTGTTCTCTCATCCAGCACCAAATTGGCGTAAGAAACAAGGTGAGCAGATTTTGACATGGCAGAAACAATTAAAGTCACTTACATCCAAATTGGGTAGTATAGAATCCACTCGTCTGCCGGGATGGGGTCCTCGTGCACATCACAGTTCTTGGTTAGAAACCCTTAGCGATATGGCATCGAATCGAGCTCAGTGGCGATCTTGTTGCAGATGTCTAGTAAAATCATCTTCGTAACTTTCTTTTCTTAGTAGAGCAAAGTTAGCTGCGAGGTTTGGTTTGTTTATGACGTGATCCAGTGAAAACCGCAAGGAAGCTGTATTGCTGATGTCGCCTTGCCCGAATGCTAACTTGGCCATAATGTTGTGGCGAGGTTTGGTGTGTCTCATTTCTGTAAGTTATCCTGATAAATTTACTCATAGTAGCAAGGTATTCCTTCTCTCTCTTTTTGCAGGCAGACCACTTTTCGACAAAATATGGAATAAAACATTGCGATCCACCAAATCAAATGCACCCTTGAAGTCTAGAAAGACGACTATTATGGGACGGTGATATAAATGTCTCTGTTCGAGAACTTGCCTTAGCGTAAAAATATTATCTATACAACCTCATCCTGCGCGGAATCCGGCCTGTTCTTCTCTTGTATGTGATTCACATAAAGCGCTAAGACGACGTAGGATAATCGAAGCAAATAACCTTGATAAGACCGGAGTCAAACTTATACCACGATGGTTATCGCACGAATTACGATTGCCTTTTTTGAAGATGGGAATGATGGTCGACTCATTCCAGTCAAGTGGTACGGTTTCCTCATTCCATATAGTATGAAAAAGTTTGGTCAATGCTCCTGAAATTATATGGCCACCATCCTTAAACAATCCCGGAAGTAAATCATCGGAGCCTATGGTTTTGCGGCGCTTAAGAGATAGGATTGCATCGCGTACTTCTAACTCGGATAGTTTTTTGGGACTAACATTCCACACTGTTGATGTAGACATGCCTTCGGGAATCGGAACTGACGTGGGTGGCCAAGAAAATTGACCTCTAAAGTGTTCAGCCCACCTATCAAGACGACTTATTTTATCGGTTGTTAATTCGTTGTTACCATCATTTATAGTTTCGCTAACTTTTAACTTTCTCGGACCCGTTGCGCGGCAAAGTACATTGAAGTTACATTGAACGGTACAATCTCCTAAACGAATGTGTAAACTTGCAGTAGTGAAGCTAACATTATATTAAGTCTCGACAATGCGCCCTCAACGCTTACTCACTCTATATAATATATATCCCGAGTTTGTAAAGGATACTAACACTATGGCTATTGTGTTAGTAACTGATACCATCATTATAGTACCGAAAAGGTACATGGTATTAACACTATGGTTTTCGAGTCGGTACATGGCCCTAACATGATGGATATCAATTTATGCTATAGTTCACTGAAATTGAGAATTACAACTATTTCTAAACACCTGTTACTCCAGTAAATCCATAAACTCTGGCCTTGTTCGATATCAGTTATCACATTTCGCGGTACACATGACATCAT
This sequence comes from Eudiplozoon nipponicum, assembly GCA_029291075.1. NCBI lineage: Eukaryota > Metazoa > Platyhelminthes > Monogenea > Mazocraeidea > Diplozoidae > Eudiplozoon > Eudiplozoon nipponicum. The sequence continues at coordinate 34,527 of JAQBSW010000793.1, read as the reverse complement.
TCAATTCAATATATAACAGTTAAATATATAGTGGTTAAAGGGCGTAATACCGGCTCCTACTGATGAGTCGCCAGTAAGCACGAAACGAACGTGCATGTGATTATACTTTCCGTTCATGCTGCCTTTGGTTTATCCTTCTGGTCACAACTGAACTAAATTGTTACTGGGTTCGTAACACCTAATACGTACTTGCATATATATTAGTTCTCCGCAACAAAATGTATTTAACTGTTATTTTTTTAATTGAAAGATGCCATGCTTATCGCGAAATGTGATAACTATCCCGATCAGGCCAGGTGTATGGATTTGACTAGATACAGATATTCAATATTAATACTATTCAACACCTTCACAGTCTCATATATATTAGTTCTTACACCCAACCCATTTTCTAACGATATTAAACATAGGTAACATATAGATTTGGTGTAACAGCTTGTATAAAGGTATAACATTGTGGATATTGTCCTAGTCTTGAACATGCACAGCTTTGTCATAATTGTTGTTTTTAAGAAGTGTATGTACTTGGTATAAGTATGCACGTTTTGATTTTCACTCTCTAAACCCGATGAATTAAAACCTTTATTTTGGCTATCTAATATATATATATACGATTATGTATTAGATATTACCAACCAAGTAACAAATTAATTTGGATATATATATATGTCAGTCTCAGAGATGAGAACATTAAGGACATGACTGAGGAATGTACGATGATAATATAAGTGGACCAATTGACCAGTCTGAAATGCCATTCAGGATAGGCCATAAAAGTACACCAGACATAGAAAGTACAGTGACACTAGGACGGAAATGACCCTGGCGATTTAGAGGTTGTATTTACATAATAAAGCAAGAGCATCTACAAAATACTGACCGTTCAAGGGAACCGTCCAATGAGCGATCTATATAATTTAACGACAAAATTTACATTATGTCCAGCGTGACATATTTTAGGCATCAACTATATGAGCTAGAACGGCAATTTCAACCTAGACATTCAAAAAATCTTACAACTATGCAAGGTGAAATCAGTGGTTTCCTTTATTCATCAGCCAGGTTCGAGAGAAGAATTGAAGCTTAGAAAAGAGAAACCATGGTTTCAATTATTTAAAATTTAGTTACGAACTTGAGGGATTAGAAATCGATTGAGAGCTGGCATTCCTATTTGAATTATGGTTGTGAAACTAGAGACAGTCGCCCGTCTCGCGGTTATAGAGGTACAACTAAAAGGACAGCGCACCCCAGCAGAGGCAAAGATCGTCGATAAAAGCAGAAACCTCACTTGTAGCGTCATTAAGGCTCTCGGTTTATTCAAAGAGTGGCATTTCGGATTGTTCGAGGACTTCTGATGTGAGCACTTGAAAGACTCTTGAGAACGCAAGATACAGGAAAGTTGTGAGATCAGTTTTTGCAGAACTCAAGAAAGTAGCCCGAGTCAACACCGAATTGGTTGTCGATCTGGATTTGTTCGCGTACTCGATTTTACAATTGAGATAGGTGCGACCAGTACTATACTGTCGTCCGATGTTGTGGAAATAATTGCCCCTTAGTTAATTATGAGCTATTGTCCGCATGCATTAGTCCTATATAAGTTGAAGAGGCGGATTTTTAGATGACTTTACGGAAAATCTCATTTCAAGTGGAATCGTACTTTCGCTAGTGTGAAAGACACCATAATTGGATCCTCGGGTTTGACCTATAGAAATAGATACGTAGTTCTGGATTAAACAGGATCTGGAGTCATCAATTCTGCGTATGAAAATAAATTAAAAATTTAAATTTACATTCAAATAACCGCACGTTGATCAAAAAATGTGTAAAAAGTTATGCAAAATATTTTGGATTATTCTTCATTTAAATTAATGTTCCCTTTGTTTATTAAAAAAACACTGATTGCGCGGGAGATGACAGCAATTCTTCAAAACGCGTCAGAACATGTGACTGGCGGTATTTTAGCTATGTTGTGTGTGTGTGTCGTTCTGGTCATAGATAAACTAATTTTGTACTAGATGCGCAATACCTAATACATAATTCCACATAAATTAGTTCTCCGCCACGAACTGTTATATATTTAATTGAATGATGTCACTATTACCGCGAACTGTGACATGATGTCGATCAAGGCATCGATTTACTGGAGTAACAAGTGCTCAGAAATAGTTGTAATTCTCAATTTTGGTGAGCTACTGCATACATTGAAATCCATCGTGCTATTATCCTGCACCGACTCGGCAACCATAGTGTTAGTACCATGAAGTTTTCGGTATCATAATGTTGGTAGTGGGTACTGACACAACAACCATAGTGTTGACAGACTTCAGTATTCAATGGTTCAACATTATTCGATGAAATACACAAGGAATTTTAAGCGTATTGCCTACCTCAACAGATTCATCATAAGCATGAACAGAACTCATAGTTCACATTGCACAGTTTATTATCATGCTGAATGAGAGCTTATTCTGGTTGATTTTGGAAAAGGCTGTTACACAATATACAATCCCAACCGCATAAAAGCATAAGCTCGTTTTCCCTGCTTATTTATAATATTGAAATTAATATTTTTCGACATCAAAATCTACACAGTGTATCGTTTAAAATTTATTAACATAAGCAATATGTATATCCTCGCTAGACGTAATAAAAATGTTATCTTCTATTGAGAAAAAGCATAAAAATAATAAGTAGTAAGGAAATTTAAATCAAGTAATTTATAAAAATTTTAAAGTTAAAACCAACCTAGCGTTTCCGGAAACTGTTTTACTCATATTGTAAGGCTCAATTATTTTCCCTATAAAAATAATTATAAAATTAAGGAGAAGTTAGATATTGAAATAAATTTAAATTAGAATAATTTATGTGTAATAAAACCAAATAAAAATAAAAATAAAGCAGAACAGATTAAAATATATATCTTAGGTAAGACCATTACATAAAGTTATATGTTTAAATGACTAATTAGTAAAACATATGTCAAAATATCAACATAGTAGTAATTAATTTAGAAAATCATGTACAGTAAAACGCTCTCGGCAGGAGCGCCGTGTAAGATGTAACCGGTCAGATTAATTCGTTGACTTATTGCCAAAACCAATTTCAACTTTTAATGTACTATTCCAATTAAAAAGTGAAAATTGCTATTGATCAATTGTGTGCGGCTGCGCTTCATATAAGCACGTTGCAACTGTAACGACAGAAATCAATCGGTGACATATTGCGTAAATAAAATTCAAATCTATTTACGTTGCACCAATGAAAAAAAGCAAATTGCCGTTTAACCACGTTAAACGACGTTTAACCAATAGTATGCAAGCACACATTGTATGCTATTTAAGCACGGTAATTTACCATGCAAGTCAGTTGTGACATTTGCATTCTACCTGCTTCGCGTATTTGCTTGATCGGCTGTCGGCGCATATTGCACTTTACCGGTTGTCAATCCCTACTCGTCTTGATGCGAGATACCAGAGAGACGAGCCAATTGATTGCAGGACCTGCATGACACCATACACAACGCGATCACAGCTCAACCACGGGAGTCAACATTCAACCAGAGTCCACCCAAGGCTCTAGGACATCTTCACTTCGGAAGATTTCAAGCGAACGTATTACCTGGCCCTCTTAAGGGCCCCCATATCAGCAACTAATCTCTATTCAGAGCAACTTAACCGAGTTTGTAACGTCGTACGGCATTTACTTGAAGCCGGGGGGTTTACAAAATTGGCGACCACACCAGGATAGTGATTATTGTTCTGATTTTTTTGGTATAAATAAAATTGACTTCCTTTTTCATTTATTTGGGATAAATCGTGGTCATCTGTTGAATTTTTTTTTTGGGTATATATATATATATTCGTGGTGTGTATTGGAGGATATAATAATAGATTGACATTTGTGTTTTCTTTGCTGTGATTGTGCAAATCTATTTGGGATAAATCGATTAACATTCGCGTTTTCTTTACACCCTGATCCTGGCTTTTCTAAAATTTTGTTGGGTATATATTCGTGAATTTGTGGTGTGAGCATTCAAAGGCTAACGAGGCCTCTGTTCGTCTTCCCTAAAGGAAAATTTCAAATTTTGGAAGCAGTGTGTTATTCTTGCTGTTGAAAACAATAATTCATTGGCACTAAAGGCCAACGGGGCCTCTGTTCGTCTTCCCTACAGGACAATTTCAATTTTGGAAGGAGTGACGCTGTTCTGTGTTGAAATAATAATACATTGTCATCAAAGGCCATCAGGGCCTCTGTTCGTTTTTTCCTTTTGTACTGGACAATATCAAGCAACAGTGGAAGCTGTTTGTGGGTAAGCGTTTCGTTATATATTTATACATTTATATATACATTTTCATATTGCTTTTAATTTATGCTTTTAAGATCCCGTAAGATTGTTAAAATGTCAGGTCCAATTTTAGATATTGATGTTCCTGTTTGGGATGGAGATAGTGAGCTATTCTTTATGCGCGTAGACTCCGCTTTCTCCCCGTTTCCTGATTATGACAGTCATCAAAAACTGTCAAAGGTTTTTGCTAAACTACCTTCTGAATTGCAGCGACGGATTTATCCTAAGCTTGAGGCCATTAGGAAGCTACCTAATCCCATTTTTGGCCTACAAAACGAGGTAGAATCCTTGCTTGGACCCACTGAAACTGAGCAGATAATAAACAAATATGCGCAGTTAGATATGCCAAATCTTGGCCCCATAGAAATACTGAGGGAATTACGGAAACGTTGGTATAAAACCAACATTTCTGACCATGAGGCTAAGGTTGTTTTTATTAACAATCTTCCCCAAACATTAAAACTCTTTGCCAGACAACTCCCCAACACTCTCTCTATAGATGACTTATCTGAGAGATGTGAGTTAGAATATAGGGTTTGGAACCCAAAGTGAATCCATTATCCTTTTCTTCACCTCCGCAAGATGAATAGAGAATCTCCTCCTTAGAGAACAGTGGCGAACATGGCCAAAGTTCTGTGAGATTGGCCGTACCGTCAGGAGATAAATCATGTGAATAACTCGACCAAAATTCGTTTCCAAGTCAAGTATAATGGTAGGCGGCGATCGAGATCTCACCAATCATTTTAATAAATATGCCCCAAAGAACTGGTGTTATAACCACCAGAAGTTTTTTATACTTGCCAAGTTTGTCTTTGTCGTTCCGAAGAATTTCCCGAATGGTACCCAATTTCAATGACGGAAAGGACAACAGACCGCAGGTACAAGGTGCATCAGCATCGGGAAACGTCTGGCGCAGAGTAGAAGACCGTACTTTCTGCACATCAACAGCATCAACGGCGCGACAGGAAGAAGCCAGCCACAATCCGACACATCTGTCGACTCTTTGGAAATCCACGACGAATTTTTTCACATAGAGAACCGAACAGACAATGCCGGTTGCAATCACCAACCTATGTTTGCATGACCCGGCCAAACAGCCAAACGAACTTCTGCACCTTCTTGATTTCAAAACTGGCGAAGAGTACATCGTAGACACAGGTACGGCAGTCTCAGTTCTCAAAGGTGATTCAATGGCCGAGATGTCGCTAGGCGTTCTTCTCGCAACAGCTACAGGCTGCCAATACCGCACACTCAACATAGGTCTACGACGTGAATTTTTCCCACAACTTCATCATTGCCAAGGTCTCACATAATATAATAGGCCTTGATTTCCTTCTAAAATTTCGGCTCATTGTTGATCTTGCCAATCCAAGATCATCGACCCTTCCACCGGACTTGAACAAAGCTTTTTGGACACTTGCCTCCGAGCACAGGTCATTCAGCCAACCCCAGTGCATCATTCAGCAGAGATATCAGCCCAGCTCTTCGAAAATACAAATCGCTTTTGATCTTAACAAATCCGATCTGCGAGTCTCAACACGATGCATCATATCGTCTGAAGGACAACCTGGCCCGCTAAAAGAAGCGACCACTGGCTCCTGCTAAGCTGAAAGCTGCCCAAGAAGAATTCTCAAGGCTTTTGGAAGAGGGAATCATCAGACCATCGAAAAGTTCATGGGCGTCACCACTGCACTTAGTCTCAAATCAAACGGATCGTACAGAGCCTGTGGAGACTACCGTAAGCTAAATTCAGTGACAAAATCTGATGCATATCCTATTCAAATATCAATACATTACTTGAAAAAACTCAACGGCGGCAATTTCTTCTCAGTAATTGACCTTAGACAAGCCTACCATCACATCCCGGTAGCACCAGAGGATATCGAGAAAACTGCTGTCATCACTCCATTTGGCCTTTTTTGAATATCTTTACACATGCCTTTTGGACTTAAGTGACCTTTCTCAGACATTTCAAGATTCACTTTAGACAACATACTTCACCCGACGACTCTGCTTGTGTATGTCATATCTCACTAGAATCTCATGAAACATCTACGAAATGTCCTTTCACGCTTATCCAACCACGGACTCAAGATCAACTGTGACAAGACGCAGATTGCAGCTTCATCCGTCGACTTCTTAGGAGCATCATTATCACGGCCCAAGGTATTCAACCGTTGCCGTCAAAGACAGATTCAATCAAGAATATCAAGTCACCAAAGACTTTGAGCGATTTGCAGAAAATCCTGGGAGTACTAAACTATTATCTTAAGTTTCGCCCAGACCTTTCAAAACAACTTTATCCTTTGTGCAGGCACCTGCCGGAACCGGACTGAGCAAGAATTCCATCATTGCTTGGTCATCCGAAGACGAGAATTACTTCGACTTGCCATCAACTCGTTAGCAAATGCCACAATGCTAACGCATCAGATTTGAAAAGCCATTTCTACTCACGACAGATGCTTCTGAATTCGCTATTGGAGCCACTTTGGAACAAGAGATCGACGGAGTTCGGAAGCCTATCAGTTCTACTCGCGTACTCTCCCAACCAGTAGAAACGAGGTACGACACTTTCAGCCGTGAACTTCTCGCCATCCACGACGCAGTGCGCCATTTTATCAGCATCATTGGCAGTAGCAGATTTGTTGTTTTCACAGATCACGCACCACTGGATTAGCGCACTTCGAAACTGTAGCTTCATCTATCGCCAGAGTACCCTGCCAGAGTGGAAAGACAGCTTTCTCGTCTAAGCGAATGGCAATTTGACGTCTTTCACGTGAAGGGGAAAACAGAACTTCATTGCAGATGCCCTGTCTAGGCCAGACGTCTCTCTACAACCACCTTCGCCGTCACCATTCACTGTCAACTCCGTGGCACTCAGTGAACCTGCACTAACGCCAACTCTCCTGCGAACTGAACAACGCGGTGACATTCATTCAAAAGATCAATGGCCGTCACCCAACCTCAAGTTCATATGCCGTCTGGCGGAAGGCTTACCAATTGTTTACTTCACGGGTACGCAGCCCCAACAAGCCAGTTCTGCCGACCAGCCTTCAGAGGAAGGTTTTCGATTCAATTCACTCAATTTCTCACCCAGGAAGCCAAGCGACTGTCCGACTTCTTACAGATCGTTTCTGGGGTCATAGACTTAGGCAGAATGTTAAACGATGGGTCTCAGAGTGTGCAATTTGTCAGAAAAAAACAAGATCACACGACACACTCGTTCCTAGGTTGCAACATTTCAGTCTCGCCTAGCCATCGTCCACATCGACATAGTTCATCTGACAAAGGTTCAAGGTTTCAACTACCTTCTAACTATGATCGATAGATTTACCTGATGGCCTGCGGCATTACCTCTTGGCACCATTTCTGCAGACGAAGTAATAACGGTTTATCTCTGCATGGATATCCAGTACGGTGTTCCCAATGAGGGTCATCACGGACAGAGGCACTTGTTTCTCATCTGATCGTTTCAAACCACCTTGCGGTACATGGGATGCATCTTACGCCAGACGACTGCCTACCATCCACAAGCTAATGGCATGGTAGAGAAGATACATAGGGAACTCAAAGCAGCTTTAGCATCCTCGTCCATTAATGGCAACTGGAATTCGATGCACTACCTTTAGTTCTACTGGCCATGCGTTCTCGTACTCGAGAATCCATTAAAACGTCTGCGTCACAACTCTTGTATGGCATGGATCTGCATACTAGTCGGCTCCCACGTCTCTACTACGGCACAAGATGACCCACAAAACAGAAGCTACCGCCTTCGACTTCATTTCGGTAACATGTCCGAACAGCAGCCGAGACACACGCCTCGTCCAGTCTTCGTTCACCCACAGCTCCACAGCTGCAAGAGAGTGCGTTCGCAACAACCTGCTGTTGCACCTACAACAGATATCGCGGTCCTTACCCGATTTTACTAAAACAACCAAAATACTTCATCATTATGCAAGGCGCTACACCGACATCAGTAAGCATAGACAGGTTAAAACCGTTTATCCGAACCACCTGATCGCAAGAGCGTTCAACCTTCTACACACGTCTCAGGCTCCGTCTGCCCACAACCTGCTTTGTATAACGCGCCATTGGTACGTAATTAACATTTAACTATAAAATTTTTTTTAAAACTTTACGTTAATTTTTAGTATTTGTCTCACGTGGCATAACCACCTGTTCTTAGCTAACAATTGTGTAGCATTTTGAACAGTTCTTTGGTATTATGCCACCTCTGAGGCAATGTTCGTATACATTTTTTTATACAATTACCTTTGATTTTAATGTATATATATTTCACATTATAATGTACTTCTCACACATGACATTACACTGCCCATTTGGGTATGACCAGCTACTTAGTTGCTAACGTTTTCGTGTAGCAACACTAAGTAGTGATCAGCTTCATATCATGGTACAGGCCACTTTCAATGCATATCTCAACTTTATCCTTTTCACAAGACCACTACAAATGCCATGACCACAACGTCGAGCACTTTAGCTCCTTTGGTCGTATACAAACACATTGACAACGATCCAACCTGCTTAGGTTTTTATCTTAAACCTGGCAAATTCAGAGGCGATTTACCTCGAAATCTTCGCTGCAGTAAAACTTACTGCTCACACTCCACTAGAGCCCCAACCTTCCCTGAAAAAAGAACATCATAGCATTTGGAAGTAACCAACAAATATTAAATTATTATGGTTCATATTTTTCCTTAACTTGGTTCGAACTCTGTCATGCATTTCTTATCTAGCCTCGCAGAGAGGAATATTTTTTTTTTTTCAGAGAGGAAAGTGTTGTAACGACACAAATCAATCGGTGACATATTGCGTAAATAAAATTAAAATCTATTTACGTTGCACCAATGAGAAAAAAGCAAATTGCCGTTTAACCACGTTAAACGACGTTTAACTAATAGTATGCAAGCACACATTGCATGCTATTTAAGCACGGTAATTTACCATGCAAGTCAGTTGTGGCATTTGCATTCTACCTGCTTCGCGTATTGCTCGATCGGCTGTCAGCGCATATTGCACTTTACCGGTTGTCAATCCCTACTCGTCTTGATGCGAGATACCAGAGAGACGAGCCAATTGAGTGCAGGACCTGCATGACACCATACACAACGCGATCACAGCTCAACCACGGGAGTCAACATTCAACCAGAGTCCACCCAAGGCTCTAGGACATCTTCACTTCGGAAGACTTCCAGCGAACGTATTACCTGGCCCCTCTGGGCCCCCATATCACAACTAATCTCTATTCCAGAGCACCTTAACCGAGGTTGCCAACGTCGTACGGCATTTGCGAAGCCAGGGCGTTTACACAACTTCACAGATACACTTTCTGCACTGCTCGTTACGTGTGATTGCTATCACTTTCTTCTCTTGACTATTTATCTTCGCTGACTTCCGGACTTGCGATTAGCACGTTGTGTCATCTTGTCGCATAGTCCTCAGGTACGCCAATTTTCTTGTTGCCGCATAACTAGTCATACGTAATCGATCATCTATTAATCGGATTTCTACGTGTGCCAGCTACCTCAGTTTTGCCATAGATCGTCAAAAAGACAATTTTAGGCTTTCGAACAGCAACTAACACACCCAGCTTCGACAATTCTATTTATTTCTGTGCGTCTACTAAAAAGAAAACCAGATAACGAACCGATGAGCATAGCAAGTTTCTAGGACTCCTAGACGCCATAGCACTGCAAAGTTTCATAAACACTCACGGCATTCGAGGAGAATGCTATTCTAACCCTGTTAAGGGCCACCCACAGTATTTAGTTTCCGATTTCTCCTTCGCCTTCTTGGTAACGTCGCACGGCACTTCCAGCATTGGCGTCTACAAAAATTACCAGGAAATGGACAGATAAGAAGAGGTCTATGTAGAATTATTTGTTTACTGCAATAATGGGTTGACTTTGTTTGGTACTGTAAACATACCGATTGCAAGTATGAGTCGTGCGACATTTCTATGAAAACCAATAAGTAATCGGAGGGCAAGTTCTATGAGGGCTTTAACAGGGCCAAAAAAGCGTTTACCAGCAAATGCCGTGAAAGTTTATGAATATCTAGAAGTCCTTCTTGACACTTGCACTTTCCTTCTCCTCGTTTGCTGGTGATCCTTTTTGTAGATGCACCTGAATAAGAAGAATTGTCGAAGCATTGTGTTAGTTGCTGTTCGAAGGTCTCGAATTACCTTGTTGAAAGTCTGAGGCAACACCGAGGTAGCTGGTACACATATAAATTTGATCAATAGACTCGATTACGTAGGAATGGATGTGCAGCAACAAGAAGGTTGGTGCGACTGAAGTTTATGTGAAAAGTGGACTCAGCGTAGTAAATGCGAGTCCATTAATCGGCAGAGATAGCCAGTGAAAAGCAGAAAGCGACAGCAATCACACGTAGCGAGCAGAACAGAAATTGCATTGTGTGGAAATTGTATCATGCTTATATAGATGCGAAGTCGTACGAAACTATTAAATATTAATTCGTGCGTTCTTATTGAATTTGAATTTAATTTTCACAATATGTCTGCGAATTAATCTGAGCCTGAAAAAATTAAAATTAGAATTATTTATTTAGGATAAAGTCAAATATGACTAAAAAATTAGAAAAGAGAGAAATATAGATATTAGATAAGACCACCACAAAAATATATATTAAAAAAACATTATTAAAAGAATCACATTTAAAAATTTGAACTCAGTAGTAAATCAATTTAGATATGTATGTACAGTAAAAAGCTCTGGAACAAAGCGCCGTGCAAAGTAACCAGGAGATCAACAGATTAGCAGAGATCTACTGAGTTATATTTGTTTACGAAATTATCGGGTAGATTTTGTTTACAAAATAGACGATGTTTGATACTGTAATGGCTCAGTTCAATTCGCCGACATATTGCCTAAATGAAGTTCACATGTAATTTACGCGGTACATATTAAAAACAAGCAAAATTTACCGTAAAATAATGCCGTGCGATTTTACGCTTGTAAAAATATATGAGCACGGTGCATTTACCATGCATCATCACACACGATTTACATTTTGTCCGGTGCGCTACGCGTGATTGCAGTCGTTCTCTTAATTTGTCTGTTAGCCTATAGACTTTTGTAATTGCGTTTATCATGTTGTGTCACCTTATCACTTGGACTTCAGTCACACCAATCTTCTTGTTTCTGCACAACTAGCCATGCGTGATCAATTATTTATTAATTGAAATTCTACGAGTACCAGTTACCACGGTGTTGCCTCAGATCTTCAAAAAGACAATTCTGAGCCTTCACAGACCAACTCACCTCTTTGGTTTCCAAAACTCTATTTATCCAAGTGTATCCACACGGAGGAACGCCAGCCAGTCAACCAGAGAAGACCTCAAGTATCAAGGGGTAAATCTAGACACTGCAACATTACCTAACTTTCTTGGCATTTGCCAAAAAGCACCAATTCCGGCAATTAAAGAGGCACCCACAGTAACTGTTTCTCATTATCTACAGCCTTAACAGTTTTGTAACATTTAATTGCAGCGTTTAGAAATTGGCGACCGCGACAGGTTACTGAGAAAAGTAATGTTTTTAGATTTGTTGTTATATAAAAAATCCTTTGGCAAAATTATAAGAAAGTGAGTTTATTTTTTATTATTATCTTGGAAAATTATATTTAATTGACGGAAGCACACCGAACCATTCTGTTCTTAACCCTGTCTGTAAATGTTTCTTAGTCAAGGTCTTTTGGGTTGTGATTAACAAAAGAAGCAATGTTTTGGGTTTTTTGTCGTTCAAAACTTTTCTCTCTTACATACAAACTTTGCCAAACTGTCGAAGTAGATCTTATTTCTTGTTTCTGTCAAAGCAAATTTCGTCAGTTACACTGCTCAAAACTGCTTACGTTCGTGGAAGCAGATTTTGATTCTCATGTCTGTGGAAGCAGATTTTATTCTGATTTTGCGAAAGCAGATTTAGTCAGTTTTCTGTAAAACGGTTTACGCTCAAATGTAGAAGCAGATTTTGATTCTGATTTTGTGGAAGTAGATTTCGTCCGTTTGTGTCAAATTGAGGAAGCACTTTTTATTAAGCGCTTAATTAATAGTTTGGAATTTTTACAGGGCACGTATTTTTAAAATTATTTTCTATATTAATTTAAGTACTTTTATGCAATTTTTAGGCCTGTAAGTCACTTCCAAACATGAATATCTTGAATTATAAGTTAGCGCAGTGTCCATCTGCCGGTTTCACATCTGATAACGCTAGGCTATCCACTTTGTAAAGGTGTATTTTATATTTGAATAAAATTCTTTGAGGAATCGTCATCGACAGCACATATTTTAGTAGAATCATGGATCCACGCCGTCTAAATCAGAAAAAACGACAATCGAGACCACCTGGGTCATTCAGTCTATATTCTCCAAAAGGTTGGTGCTTTAATGATCAAATGTATTTTTATAATTGACAAAATTGCCTGCATTGTTCGAAGAATTTACCCAAAGGATAACGATTTCCTTCCTCAGATGACCACAATTAACAACAAGACAGTTTTTGTTCTTCACGTACAAATTTTCAATCACCTACAGTAGAATTTTATGCTGACTTTTTTCGTCTACGCAGAATATGTCACATAGACAGCAAAATTGACAATGACATTTGCAATGGCTTGTCTACTTTTAAAAGATGTATTATTTTGGTTCTCAGTGCTGTCCTTTTCGTTTCGGATTTGACCGCATTTTTCTTGTGCGGGACAATTGTTAGCACTCATAGGTCGGCAAAATCTTGAACCTTTTATCTTTTCAGATGATGTAATTTTTGGCCTCAATTGATGGGTTCTCACTTGTCCCTTCTCCTTTAAGCCTTCAATTAGCTGATTGTCTGAAAGCGCTTTAGGATCAAGATCCGCCATTGATCTTTTACAAATATTTCGAGACGTTATTTCCAGTCTCATCTTCAGTGTTGACACAATACGCACAGGAGTAAAACACAACTTGTGGCAAATGTGGTATCCTCATTCAAGACAGATATATTTATATATATTTTAATTGTCTTCATAATATCCGGTCTTCATACCTAGTCTCTAATACTCAAATGTATACAAAAACTTATCCCTGTCCCCCTCCGCGCACATATCTACCTATAAACATGTGTATTTTAACTATAAGCACACCTAATGGATTAACATACACGCCTATCAATGATGTCTATATTTTAATTGCTGTACCGGACGCATAGTAAGATCAACAAATTTTGAATTCTATATTGCTGTAATCCTCACCTGCCCCCCCAGTTCACCTAATTCCATCCTGCTTGCAATCGGTTATATACAGGGAGATTAAAAAACTATTGAAACTCTATAGAGTATTATTCTATCATTTTGACAAGACCGAATACGGAAGTTACACTAACTAAATCGCCTTTCCGCTCAGTACACATTTATACTCATATCCTATATGAATTAGTTTCTGTATTAAAATATCGTATATATCTATATATATAGATAAACATATAAACAACTATGTGGGTTACTCCCACATCTTTTATAAATATCTATATATCTAAATATAACTATACCTACGTGTATACACTATATATATACGAATACATATATATATATATATATATATATATCAGCAATCTTTTATATTTTAATTTTATTTTTACTTATATATTTGTACCCACATCTTATAAAATATCCATTTACACATATGTCCACACGCTATCTATGTATATATATATAGATAAGCATATAAGCAACTATGTGGGTTCATCCCACATCTTTTATAAATATCTATATATTCATCGTGTATATACCATATATATAATATGAATCTCATACAAGCAACACTGTGAGTCCCGCAACGGATAAATTATATCAGTAAAACACTTTATATATCTATTTTATTGTCTATCTATATACTTCTATATATATATCTATATATATGTAGATATATGTATCTATAAGCAGTTGAAATAGGTTCTTTGAAATTCAACCACTTACAATACATATTTATATATAAATATCAAAGCATATCTATCTTCCCGTCTACACCTCATATATATATGTATATATATATGTATATATATATATATATATATATATATATATATATATATATATATATATATATATACATATATTTGTTAAATATGTTTAGATAAACATATAAGCAACAACGTGAAATTCTCTCACATCTTATATAAATTGAAATGTTCATCATATATATACATATGTAACTATAGCCATATTACCGCCCTCTAACTCCATCTAATTCGTTCTGTTTTTCCCCTTTCATAGTCGTGGTCTCTTATTTAGATTTATTGTTAGCTCTGATTCCTCTAATCTACGTTTCTTTCCATTAGAGAAGGCTTCATTGAATATTGGGCCTAATGATTTTTCTACACATGTCATATTCATGACGTTCATTCCTGATTTTATTTCAATTGATTCTCTAATCAACCTGGTTAATCTATTTCGGTTACATAGTGAAATCCGTTTACAGCCGTCCCAGTTTATTTGATGACCTGACTCCATTGAGTGTCTGGCTAGATCCGATCTATTACTATGTCTGTATTTGCATGCAGTCTTATGTTCACCTCTACGTACCTTTATTGGGCGCATGGTTTCACCTATATACCTAAGATTGCAATCTTTACAAGGTATCTCATAAATCCCTGATGTGTTAAGAGGTTCTATTTTTTCTTTTTGATTCGGTAACTTATTGCCTATTGTAACTGTTTGCCTTAACACTGTTCTTATGTTGTATTTTGTTGCTAATATCCTAATCTTTCTACTTAATTTGGAGTCTGGTAGAACCAGAGTTCTGTGCTTATCTTCATTCTGATTATCTAAATCTCCTGTCCGTTTCTCCTGTGTTATTCTTCTCTTAAATCGCAATAATGTCTCCTTTATGATTTTCTCAGTTAATTTTTCTGGATAACCATTTATCCTGAATATTTCTTTCAATTTCATTAGTTCATTATCCCTATATTTTAAATCCACTATTTTAAGACTTCTTATTATCATAGATTTTAGAATGCCTATTGTCATCCCAAACGGGTGATTAGAGCAATAATTCAGGAGGATACCAGAATAAGTATCCTTCCTGTAAATATCATTTTCTAATGTCTGACCCATTCGTTTTAATTTTACATCTAGAAACGATAATTCTTCTTTGTTTTCTTTTTCCAATGTGAATTTTACCTCTCCCAGTTGATTAGTTAAATACAGAAAATTCTCCAACTCATTGTCCCCGTGATTCCAAATTAGGAAGATATCATCTAGGAATCTTAAATATAAGCATGGTTTGAGGGGAGATCTAAGTAGGAGATTTTTTTCTAAATAATGCATATAAATATTAGCGACTGGGACTGATAATGGTTGTCCCATAGGAACACCTTTAACTTGAAGGTAGAATTCATTTCTAAATATAAAGTATGTAGAGGACATACAAATTTTTAACATTTCCATAATACTACTTAACATCATTTTACTCCCTTCTAGTATTTTTAGTTGCTTATATGCTTATCTATATATATACATAGATAGCGTGTGGACATATGTATAAATGGATATTTTATAAGATGTGGGTACAAATATATAAGTAAAAATAAAATTAAAATATAAAAGATTGCTGATATATATATAGTGTATACACGTAGGTATAGTTATATTTAGATATATAGATATTTATAAAAGATGTGGGAGTAACCCACATAGTTGCTTATATGTTTATCTATATATATATAGATATATACGATATTTTAATACAGAAACTAATTCATATAGGATCTGAGTATAAATGTGTACTGAGCGGAAAAACGATTTAGTTAGTGTAACTTCCGTATTCGGTCTTGTCAAAATGATAGAATAATACTCTATAGAGTTTCAATAGTTTTTTAATCTCTCTGTATATAACCGATTGCAAGCTGGATGGAATTAGGTGAACTGGGGGGCAGGTGAGGATTACAGCAATATAGAATTCAAAATTTGTTGATCTTTCTATGCGTCCGGTACAGCAATTTAAATATAGACATCATTGATAGGCGTGTATGTCAATCCATTAGGTGTGCTTATAGTTAAAATACACATGTTTATAGGTAGATGTGTACGCAAAGGGGGACAGGGATAAGTTTTTGTATACATTTGAGTATTAGAGAGTAGGTATGAAGACCGGATATTAGGAAGGCAATTAAAATAAAAAAATATATATAAATATATCTGTCTTGAATGAGGATACCACATTTGCCACAAGTTGTGTTTTACTCCTGTGCGTATTGTGTCAACCCTGAAGATGAGACTGGAAAGAACGTCTCGAAATATTGGTGAGAGATCAATGGCGGATCTTGATCCTAAAGCGCTTTCAGACAATCAGCTAATTGAAGGCTTAAAGGAGAAGGGACAAGTGAGAACCCATCAACTGAGGCCAAAAATTACATCATCTGAAAAGATAAAAGGTTCAAGATTTTGCCGACCTATGAGTGCTAACAATTGTCCCGCACAAGAAAAATGCGGTCAAATCCGAAATTCATTATTTTATCAATTTTAAGCAGTAATTCGTTAAATTTTAAACAGAATAATTCCTTAATTCATTAATTAATTAACTCATTAATTCATTAATTCCTTAACTTATTAATTCCTGAATTCATTATTTCATTATTTCAATGATTCATTAATTCATTAATTCATTAATTCATTGATTCATTAATACATTAATTCATTAATTCATTAATTCATTAATTCATTTATTCATTTATTCTTTATTTCATTAATTCATTTATTCATCAATTCATTAAATCATTAATTCATTAATTCATTAATTCCTTAATTCATTAATTCATTATATCAATAATTCGATAATTTTTTAAAATTTATTTTATTTGTTCACTTATTTATTTCTTCAATAATTCATTAATACATCATCATAATTTCATCAATTCAATCATTCAAAACTTCACCAATTTGTAAGCATTAATTCGTTATATTTTTTAATACAATAATTCATTTATTCATTCATTTTTTTGTTTATTAGTCCATTAATACATTAATTTATTAAATAATTAACTCACTTATTCATTAATTCATTAATTCAATAAATCATTAATTCATTAATTCATTATTTCGTTAATTCATTATTTCACTAATTCACCAATTCAATAATTCATAAAATTATTAAACCACTATTTTATTTATTCATTAATTCATTAATTCATTAATACGTTAATTCATTTTTTTCATTAATTCAACAATTCATTAATTCATGGATTCATTAATTTATTCACAGATAAATGCATTCTTTTGCTAACACATTAATTAATTAATTTGCTAAATTATTATATCATTAAATAATTAATACGATGATTCAACTATGCATTCATTCTTTAATTCAATAAATCATTAATTCATTAAATTAATAGTACTCTAATTCGTAAATGATTTAATTCTTTAATTCAATAAATAATTAAATTTCTAATAAATAAAATCATTAGTTTTTCAAGTCAATAATTCAATAAATCTTAAATTCAATAACTCATTACATCAGAAAAATCTTAATTATTTTAGCCATTATTTCATTAATTCATTAAATCATTAATTCATTAATTCATTAATTAATTAATTAATTAATTAAATAATTCATTAATTCATTAATTCATTATTTCATTAATTCATTAATTCATTAATTCATTAATTCATTAGTTCATTAATTCATTAATTCATTAATTCATTAATTCATTAATTCATTAATTCATTAATTCATTAATTCATTATTTCACTAATTCACTATTTCATTAATTCAATAATTCTTCAATTCAATAATTCATTAAGTTAATAATTCATTAAATCATTAATAAATTAATTCATAAATTCACAATTTCAGTAATTCGTTAATTGATTACTTTATCCAGTTTTAAGCAGTAATTCCTTAAATTTTAATTACAATAATTCGTTAACTCATTAAATTATTAATTCATTAATTGATTAATACATTAAATTATTAATAAATTATTTCATAATTTAATAATTTCATTAATTCTATAATTCGCTGCGCCACTAATTTCAATGCAGTAATTTGTTAAACGTTAAGCATAATATGTCCTTAATTTACGAATTTATTGATTCATTAATACAATAATTCATTAATGCATAAATTCTTTAAATCGAAAATTCATTAATTCATTAATTCATAAATACATTAATGCATTATTTTATTAATTCATTAATTCCTTTATTCATTTATTCATTAATTCATTAATACATTAATTCATTATTTCTTTATTTCATGTAATGATTAATAATTTATTTCATTAATTCATTAATTCATTAATTCATTAATTCATTAATTCAATAATTCATTAATTCAGTAAATCATTAATACATTCAGTAATTCATTCATTAACACATTAATTCATTAATTCATTTATTCATTAATTCATTAATTCATTAATTCATTTATTCCTTTATTTATTAATTCATTAATTCATTAATTTATTAATTCTTTAATTCATTAATTCATTAATTCATTAATTCATTAATACATTAATTCATTAATTTATTAATTCATTAATTCTTTTGTTCACTTATACATTAAATCATTAATAAATTATTTCATAAAATCCTAATTTCATTAATTCGTTAATTCATTATTTTATCAATTTTAAGCAGTAATTCGTTAAATTTTAAACAGAATAATTCCTTAATTCATTAATTAATTAATTCATTAATTCATTAATTCCTTAACTTATTAATTCCTTAATTCATTATTTCATTATTTCAATAATTCATTAATTCATTAATTCATTAATTCATTGATTCATTAATACATCAATTCATTAATTCATTAATTCATTAATTCATTAATTCATTTATTCTTTATTTCATTAATTCATTTATTCATTAATTCATTAAATCATTAATTCATTAATTCATTAATTCATTAATTCATTAATTCATTATATCAATAATTCGATAATTTTTTAAAATTTATTTTATTTGTTCACTTATTTATTTCTTCAATAATTCATTAATACATTAGTACATAAAAATATCAATAATTTAATTCATAAATTCATAATTTCATCAATTCAATCATTCAAAACATCACCAATTTGTAAGCATTAATTCGTTATATTTTTTAATACAATAATTCATTTGTTCATTCATTTTTTGTTTATTAGTCCATTAATACATTAATTTATCAAATATTTAACTCACTTATTCATTAATTCATTAATTCAATAAATCATTAACTCATTAGTTCATTATTTCGTTAATTCATTATTTCACTAATTCACCAATTCAATAATTCATAAAATTATTAAACCACTATTTTACTTATTCATTAATTTATTAATTCATTAATACGTTAATTCATTTTTTCATTAATTCAACAATTCATTAATTCATGGATTCATTAATTTATTCACAGATAAATGCATGCTTTTGCTAACACATTAATTAATTAATTTGCTAAATTATTATATCATTAAATAATTAATACGATGATTCAATTATGCATTCATTCTTTAATTTATGAAATCATTAATTCATTAAATGAATAGTACTCTATTTCGTAAATTTTTTAATTCTTTAATTCAATAGATACTTAATTTTCTAACAAATAAAATCATTAGTTTATCAAATCAATAATTCAATAAATCTTAAATTCATTAACTCATTACATCAGAAAAACCTTAATTATTTTAGCCATTATTTCATTAATTCATTAAATCATTAATTCATTAATTCATTAATTCATTAATTAATTAATTAAATAATTCATTAATTCATTAATTCATTATTTCATTAATTCATTAATTCATTAATTCATTAATTCATTAATTCATTAATTCATTAATTCATTAATTCATTAATTCATTAATTCATTAATTCATTAATTCATTAATTCATTAATTCATTAATTCTTTAATTCATTAATTCATTAATTCATTATTTCACTAATTCACTATTTCATTAATTCAATAATTCATTAATTCAATAATTCATTAATTTAATAATTCATTAAATCATTAATAAATTAATTCATAAATTCATAATTTCATTAATTCGTTAATTGATTACTTTATCCAGTTTTAAGCAGTAATTCCTTAAATTTTAATT
Source organism: Eudiplozoon nipponicum (assembly GCA_029291075.1). Taxonomy (NCBI): domain Eukaryota; kingdom Metazoa; phylum Platyhelminthes; class Monogenea; order Mazocraeidea; family Diplozoidae; genus Eudiplozoon; species Eudiplozoon nipponicum. Next base: position 14,075 of record JAQBSW010000793.1, on the reverse strand, counting down.
ACAATAATTCGTTAACTCTTTAAATTATTAATTCATTAATTGATTAATACATTAAATTATTAATGAATTATTTCATAATTTAATAATTTCATTAATTCTATAATTCGCTGAGCCACTAATTTCAATGCAGTAATTTGATAAACGTTAAGCATAATATGTCCTTAATTTACGAATTTATTGATTCATTAATACAATAATTCATTAATGCATAAATTCTTTAAATCGAAAATTCATTAATTCATTAATTCATAAATACATTAATGCATTATTTTATTAATTCATTAATTCTTTTGTTCACTTATACATTAAATCATTAATAAATTATTTCATAAAATCCTAATTTCATTAATTCGTTAATTCATTATTTTATCAATTTTAAGCAGTAATTCGTTAAATTTTAAACAGAATAATTCCTTAATTCCTTAATTAATTAACTCATTAATTCATTAATTCCTTAACTTATTAATTCCTGAAATCATTATTTCATTATTTCAATGATTCATTAATTCATTAATTCATTTATTCATTTATTCATTTATACATCAATTCATTAATTCATTAATTCATTAATTCATTAATTCATTTATTCTTTATTTCATTAATTCATTTATTCATTAATTCATTAAATCATTAATTCATTAATTCATTAATTCATTATATCAATAATTCGATAATTTTTTAAAATTTATTTTATTTGTTCACTTATTTATTTCTTCAATAATTCATTAATACATTAGTACATAAAAATATCAATAATTTAATTCATAAATTCATAATTTCATCAATTCAATCATTCAAAACATCACCAATTTGTAAGCATTAATTCGTTATATTTTTTAATACAATAATTCATTTGTTCATTCATTTTTTTGTTTATTAGTCCATTAATACATTAATTTATCAAATATTTAACTCACTTATTCTTTAATTCATCAATTCAAAAAATCATTAACTCATTAATTCATTATTTCGTTAATTCATTATTTCACTAATTCACCAATTCAATAATTCATAAAATTATTAAACCACTATTTTATTTATTCATTAATTTATTAATTCATTAATACATTAATTCATTTTTTCATTAATTCAATAATTCATTAATTCATGGATTCATTAATTTATTCACAGATAAATGCATGCTTTTGCTAACACATTAATTAATTAATTTGCTAAATTATTATATCATTAAATAATTAATACGATGATTCAATTATGCATTCATTCTTTAATTTATTAAATCATTAATTCATTAAATGAATAGTACTCTATTTCGTAAATTTTTTAATTCTTTAATTCAATAGATACTTAATTTTCTAACAAATAAAATCATTAGTTTATCAAATCAATAATTCAATAAATCTTAAATTCATTAACTCATTACATCAGAAAAACCTTAATTATTTTAGCCATTATTTCATTAATTCATTAAATCATTAATTCATTAATTCATTAATTCATTAATTAATTAATTAAATAATTCATTAAATCATTGATTCATTATTTCATTAATTCATTAATTCATTAATTCATTAATTCATTAGTTCATTAATTCATTAATTCATTAACTCATTAATTCATTGATTCATTAATTCTTTAATTCATTAATTCATTAATTCATTAATTCATTAATTCATTAATTCATTAATTCATTAATTCATTAATTCATTAATTCATTAATTTATTTAATTCTTTATTTCATTAATTCATTAATTCATTAATTCATTAATTCATTAATTCATTAATTCATTAATTCATTAATAAATTAATTCATAAATTCATTAATTCATTAATTCATTAATTCATTAATTCATTAATTCATTAATTCATTAATTCATTAATTCATTAATTCATTAAATCATTAATTCATTAATTCATTATTTCATTAATTGATTAATACATTAATTCATTAATTCATTAATTCATTAATTCATTAATTCATTAATTCATTAATTCATTAATTCATTAATTCATTAATTCATTAATTCATTAATTCATTAATTATTAATTCATTAATTCATTCATTCGTTAATACAATAATTCATTAATTCATTAATTCATTAATTCATTAATTCATTAATTCATTAATTCATTAATTCATTAATTCATTAATTAATTAATTCAATTATTCATTAGTTCATTAACTCATTAATTCATTAATTCAGTAATTCATTAATTCATTAATTCATTAATTATTTAATTTATTAATTCATTAATTCATTAATTCATTAATTCATTAATTCATTAATTCATTAATTCATTAATTCAATAACTCATTAAATCATTAATTCATTAATTCATTAATTCATTAATTCATTAATTCATTAATTCATTAATTCATTAATTCATTAATTCATTAATTCATTAATACATTAATTCATTAATTCATTAATTCATTAATTCATTAATTCATTAATTCATTAATTCATTAATTCATTAATTCATTAATTCATTAATTCATTAATTCATTAATTCATTAATTTGTCAATTCATTAATTCATTAATTCATTAATTCATTAATTCATTAATTCATTAATTCATTAATTCATTAATTCATTAATTCATTAATTCATTAATTCATTAATTCATTAATTCATTAATTCATTAATTCATTAATTCATTAATTCATTAATTCATTAATTCATTAATTCATTAATTCATTAATCCACTAAATCATTAATTCATTAATTAATTTATTCATTATTTCATTAATTCATTATTCATTAACTTATTAAATCATTAAATCATTAAATGATTAATTGATTATTTAATTAATTCACAAACGCATTAGTATAATAATTCAATAATTCATTAATAAATTAAAACATTAAAACATTATTTCATAAATTCATAATTTCATTAATTCCCTTATTCATTACTTCATCAAATTTTAAGCATTAATTCGTGAAAGTTTGAATAGAATAATACATTAATTCATGAATCTATTAAATCATTAATATATTATTTCCATAATTCATTTATTTATTAAATTATATTTTCTATATATCATTACTTCATTAATTCATAAAATCATTAATTCATTAATTCATTAATTCTTTAATTCATTAATTCATTAATTCATTAATTCATTAATTCATTAATTCATTAATTCATTAATTCATTAATTCATTAATTCATTAATTCATTAATTCATTAATTCATTAATTCATTAATTCATTAATTCATTAATTCATTAATTCATTAATTCATTAATTCATTAATTCATTAATTCATTAATTCATTAATTCATTAATTCATTAATTCATTAATTCATTAATTCATTAATTCATTAATTCATTAATTCATTAATTCATTAATTCATTAATTCATTAATTCATTAATTCATTAATTCATTAATTCATTAATTCATTAATTCATTAATTCATTAATTCATTAATTCATTAATTCATTAATTCATTAATTCATTAATTCATTAATTCATTAATTCATTAATTCATTAATTCATTAATTCATTAATTCATTAATTCATTAATTCATTAATTCATTAATTCATTAATTCATTAATTCATTAATTCATTAATTCATTAATTCATTAATTCATTAATTCATTAATTCATTAATTCATTAATTCATTAATTCATTAATTCATTAATTCATTAATTCAATAATTCATTAATTCATTAATTATTAATTCATTAATTCATTAATTCATTAATTCATTAATTCATTAATTCTTTAATTCATTAATTCATTAATTCATTAATTCATTAATTCATTAATTCATTAATACATTAATTCATTAATTCATTAATTCATTAATTCATTAATTCATTAATTCATTAATTCATTAATTCATTAATTCATTAATTCATTAATTCATTAATTCATTAATTCATTAATTCATTAATTCATTAATTCATTAATTCATTAATTCATTAATTCATTAATTCATTAATTCATAATTTCATTAATTCATTAATTCATTAATTCATTAATTATTAATTCATTAATTCAATAATTCATTAATTCATTAATTCATTAATTCATTAATTCATTAATTTATATAATTCATTATTTCATTAATTCATTAATTCATTAATTCATTAATTCATTAATTCATTAATTCATTAATTCATTAATTCATTAATTCATTAATTCATTAATTCATTAATTCATTAATTCATTAATTCATTAATTCATTAATTCATTAATTCATTAATTCATTAATTCATTAATTCATTAATTCATTAATTCATTAATTTATTAATTCATTAATTCATTAATTCATTAATTCATTAATTCATTAATTCATTAATTCATTAATTCATTAATTCATTAATTCATTAATTCATTAATTCATTAATTCATTAATTCATTAATTCATTAATTCATTAATTCATTAATTCATTAATTCATTAATTCATTAATTCATTAATTCATTAATTCATTAATTCATTAATTCATTAATTCATTAATTCATTAATTCATTAATTCATTAATTCATTAATTCATTAATTCATTAATTCATTAATTCATTAATTCATTAATTCATTAATTCATTAATTCATTAATTCATTAATTCATTAATTCATTAATTCATTAATTCATTAATTCATTAATTCATTAATTCATTAATTCATTAATTCATTAATTCATTAATTCATTAATTCATTAATTCATTAATTCATTAATTCATTAATTCATTAATTCATTAATTCATTAATTCATTAATTCATTAATTCATTAATTCATTAATTCATTAATTCATTAATTCACTAATTCATTAATTCATTAATTCATTAATACATTAAATCATTAATACATTAATTAAAAAATTCATAATTTCATCAATTCCCTAATTCATTACTTCATCAATTTTTAAGCATTAATTCGTGAACGTTTGAAAAGAATAATTCATTAATTCATGAATCTATAAAATCATTAATACATTATTTCCATAATTAATTTATTAATTAAATTATATTTTCTATATTTCATTACTTCATTAATTCATTAATTCATTAATTCATTAATTCATTAATTCTTTAATTCATTAATTCATTAATTCATTAATTCATTAATTCATTAATTCATTAATTCATTAATTCATTAATTCATTAATTCATTAATTCATTAATTCATTAATTCATTAATTCATTAATTCATTAATTCATTAATTCATTAATTCATTAATTCATTAATTCATTAATTCATTAATTCATTAATTCATTAATTCATTAATTCATTAATTCATTAATTCATTAATTCATTAATTCATTAATTCATTAATTCATTAATTCATTAATTCATTAATTCATTAATTCATTAATTCATTAATTCATTAATTCATTAATTCATTAATTCATTAATTCATTAATTCATTAATTCATTAATTCATTAATTCATTAATTCATTAATTCACTAATTCATTATAATTTAATTCATTAATTCATTAATTCATTAATTCATTAATTCATTAATTCATTAATTCATTAATTCATTAATTCATTAATTCATTAATTCATCAATTCATTAATTCATTAATTCATTAATTCATTAATTCATTAATTCATTAATTCATTAATTCATTAATTCATTAATTCATTAATTCATTAATTCATTAATTCATTAATTCATTAATTCATTAATTCATTAATTCATTAATTCATTAATTCATTAATTCATTAATTCATTAATTCATTAATTCATTAATTCATTAATTCATTAATTCATTAATTCATTAATTCATTAATTCATTAATTCATTAATTCATTAATTCATTAATTCATTAATTCATTAATTCATTAATTCATTAATTCATTAATTCATTAATTCATTAATTCATTAATTCATTAATTCATTAATTCATTAATTCATTAATTCATTAATTCATTAATTCATTAATTCATTAATTCATTAATTCATTAATTCATTAATTCATTAATTCATTAATTCATTAATTCATTAATTCATTAATTCATTAATTCATTAATTCATTAATTCATTAATTCATTAATTCATTAATTCATTAATTCATTAATTCAATAATTCATTAATTCATTAATTCATTAATTCATTAATTCATTAAATCATTAATTCATTAATTCATTAATTCATTAATACATTAATTCATTAATTCATTAATTCATTAATTCATTAATTCATTAATTCATTAATTCATTAATTCATTAATTCATTAATTCATTAATTCATTAATTCATTAATTCATTAATTCATTAATTCATTAATTCATTAATTCATTAATTCATTAATTCATTAATTCATTAATTCATTAATTCATTAATTCATTAATTCATTAATTCATTAATTCATTAATTCATTAATTCATTAATTCATTAATTCATTAATTCATTAATTCATTAATTCATTAATTCATTAATTCTTTAATTCATTAATTCATTAATTCATTAATTCATTAATTCATTTATACAATTAATTCATTAATTCATTAATTCATTAATTCATTAATCCATTAATTCATTAATTCATTAATTCATTATTTCATTAATTCATTAATTGATTAATTCATTTATCTTTTAACCAATTAATTCAATAATTCATTAATTCATTAATTCATTAATTCATTAACTCATTAATTTATTCTTTCGATTATTCTTTAATTCATTAATGCATTAATTCATTAGTACATTAAATGATTAATAAATTAATTTATAAATTCATAATTTCATTAATTCCTTAATTAATTACTTCATCAATTTTTATGCAGTAATTTGTTAAATTTTAAATACAATAATTCCTTAATTCATTAAGATATTTATTCATTAATTGAATAAATTATTAATTAATTAACTCAGTATTTCATTTATTCATTAATTTATTAATCCAATTATTTTTTTATTTCACTAATTTATTAATTCCTCAATTCAATAATTCATTAAATCATTAATTCATTATTTCATTAATTCCTCAAATCCCTAGTTTATTAATTCAACAATTCATTAAATTATTAATTCACTATTTCACATAATCATTAATCAATTAATTCATTAATTCATTAATTCATTAATTCATTAATTCATTAATTCAGTAATTCATTAATTCATTAATTCAACAATTTATTATTTCATTAATTCTATAATTCATTATTTTCTTAATTCAATAATTCATTTATTCATTAATTCATCAATTCATTAATTCATGAATTCATAAATTTATTCGTAGTCTAATTCATTATTTCACTAATTCATTAATTAATAAATTTGTTAATAATTATATCATAAAATAATTTATATGATTACTCATCTGCACATTCATTCCTTTATTCATTAAATTATTAATTCATTAAATGGAAAGTATAATAATTATTCAATTGTTTAATTCTTTAATTCAACACGTCCTTAATTTTCTAACATATTAAAATATCAATTTAACAAATCACTAATTAATTTATTCCTAAATTCTTTAACACAATTCATCATCCACAACAGAATTATTTAACTCGATAATTCATTAGTTCCTTAAATCATTCCTTAAATAATAAATTGAATCATTAATACATTAATTCATAAATTCATATTTCCATAAATTCATTAAATCATAATTTCATCAATTTTTAAGCATTAATTCGTTGAAGTTTCAATACAATAATTCATTAACTCAATAATTTATTAACTCATTAACTCATTAATTTACTAATTCATTCATTCATTAATTCATTAATCTAATAATTCCTTAATTTATTAATTCAATTAATTAAATATCGATTAACTCATTAATTCAATAATTCATTAATTCAAAAAACTTTAATATTATACCTTATTTATTCTTTAGTTTATTAATTCATTAATTCATTAATCCATTAATTCATTACTTTATTTATTCATTAGTTTATTAATTCATTAATTCATTAATTCAATAATTCATTAATTCATTAATTCATTAATTCATTAATTCATTATTTCATTAATTCATTAATTCATTAATTCATTAATTCATTAATTCATTAATTCATTAATACATTAATTCATTAATTAATTAATCATAAATTCATCAACCTATTTTTCGGTTAATCATTAATTCATTAATGCATTAATTCATTAATTCATTAAATCATAAATAAATTAATTCATAAATTCATAATTTCAATAATTCTTTAATTAATTTCCTCATCAATTTTTATGCAGTAATTTGTGAAAGTTTATATACAATAATGCCTTAACTCATTAAGATATTTATTCAATAATTGAATAATTTATTAATTCTTTAACTCAGTAATTCATTTATTCATTAATTTGTTTATCCAGTTATTTTTTAATTTACTAAGTCATTAATTCCTCAATTCAATTTTTAATTAATTCATTAATTCATTATATCATTGATTCATTAATTCATTAATTTATTAATTTAACAATACATTAAATTTTCAGTACATTATTTCACATAATCATTGATCAATTAATTCATTATTTCATTAATTCATTAATTCATTAATTCATTAGTTCATTAATTCATTAATTCATTAATTCATTAATTCATTAATTCATTAATTCATTAATTCATTAATTCATTAATTCATTAATTCATTAATTCAATAATTTATTAATTAATTAACACATTAAATGATTAGTAAATTCATTCATAAATACATAATTTCACTAATTCGTTATTTCATAAATTTTTTAAAGCAGTAATTCGTTAAATTTTAAAAACAATTATTCCTTAATTCATTAATTTGTTAATTTATTAATTCATTAAGTTATTAATACGCTATTTTATTAATTCATTAAATCATAATTAAATTAATTCAATAATTCATTAATTCAATAATTTATTTACTAAATAATTCATTAATTCATTAATTCATTAATTCATTAATTGATTAATTCATTAATACATTAGTTCATTAATTCAATAATCCTTTAATTCATTAATTCATTTTTTCATGAATTCAACATCTCATTAAATTATTCATTCGTTATTTCTTTTATTCATTATTTCATTATATCATTAATTTATTTATGAATTAATTCATTTAATCATAGAATCATTAATCGATACGTTCATTGGTTCATTAATTCATTATTTTATAAATTCATTAATTCACTAATTCACTAATTCAACAATTCATTAAATTATTAATTCATTTTTTCATTTATTCATTAATAATTTAATTCACTAATTTATTAAATCTTTAACTCATTAATTTATGAAGACATTAATGTATACTTAAATTAATTCATTAATTCGTTAATGTATTAATTCATTAGATCAATAATTCATTAATTCATTAATTCATTAATTCAATAATTCAGTAATTCAGTAATTCATTATTTCATTAATTCAATAATTTATTAAATTTATTATTAATTAATTTATTAGACTATTTATTCCTCATATCAGTAAATCATTAATGCATTAATATATAAATTAATAAATTCCCTAATTTTTTAGTTCAATTATTCATTAATTCATTAATTCATTAATCCATTTATTTACTAATTTATTAATTTATTATTTCATTAATCCAGTCAAGTATTAATCAATTAATTCATTATTTCATTATTAGTTAAATTCAATAATAAATAAATTCACTAATGTATTAATTCATTAATTCATTAATTCATTCATTCATTAATTTCCTTAATTCACTCATTCATTAAATCAACAATTAAATAAATTATTAATTCATTATTTCAATTTTTCATTAATAATTTAATTCAATAATTCATTAATTCACTAATTCATTAATTAATTAATTCATTATTTCATTAATTTTACTAAATCATTAATTCATTAATTCATTAATTTTACTAATTCATTAATTTATTAATTCATTAATATATTAATTCTTTAATTCAGCAGCTCGTTAATTAATTAATCCATTTACTCCTTAACTGATTAATTCATTAGTTCATTATTTCATTAATTTATTCTTTCTATTATTCGTTAATTCATTCATTCAATAATTCATATATTAATTAATTCATTAATTCATTAACCTATTAGTTCCTTTATTCATTAATTCATTAATTCAGTAACTCGCTAATTCTTTAATTCATTAATTCCTTAACTCGGTAATTCATTAATTCATCAATTCGTCAATTAATTAATTCTTTATTTTATTTTTTCGATTACACATTAATTCATTAATTTATTAATTCATTAATTAATTAATTCATTAATTCATTAATTCATTAATTCATTAATTTCCTTAATTCACTCATTCATTAAATCAACAATTAATTAAATTATTAATTCATTATTTCAATTTTTCATTAATAATTTAATTCATTAATTCCTTAATTCATGAATGCATTAATTCATTAATTCATTTATTTTATTAATTCATTAATTCTGTAATATATTAATTCATTGATTCACTAACTCGTTAAATCATTAATTCATTAGGTCATTAATAAATTAATTCATTAAATCATTAAGTCATTAATTTATTAAATAATTAATTCATTATTTCACTAATTCATTTATTCATTAATTCATTAATTCATTAATTCAGTAATTCATTATTTCATTAATTGAATAATTCGTTAATACTTTAATTAATTTATTCATTAGTCTATTAATTCCTCTCGTTAGTAAATCATTAATTCATTAATATAAAAATTAATTATTTCCCTAATTCTTCAGTTCATTAATTCATTAATTCATTAAATCATTAATTTCATAATTTATTTATTCATTATTTTATTAATTTATTCATGTAATTATCCAATAATTCATTATTTCATTAATTTATTAATTCATTAATTCATTAATTTATTAATTCATTAATTCATTAATTCAGTAATTCATTAGGTCACTAATTCATTAATTCATAAATTCATAAATTCATAAATTCTTTAATTCTTTAATTGATTTATTCATTAACTCGTTAATACATTAATTCATTAATTCCTTAACTCGTTAATTCATACTTCATTAATTCATTAATTAACTAAAACCATAATTTATTCTCTCGGTTATTTATTTCATCATTAATTCATTTATTCATTAAATCGTTAATTCATTAATTTCTTAATTCATTAATTATTTAAATCATTAATTCATTAATGTATTAATCCATAAATTCATTATTTCATTATTTCTTTAATTCATTGATACATTAGTTCATTAATGTAATAATTAATTAATTCATTAATTCATTAATTTCCTTAAATCACTTCTTCATTAAATCAACAATTAATTAAATTATTAATTCATTATTTTAATATTTCAATAATAATTTAATTCATTAAATCCTTAAATCACTAATTCATTATTTCATTAATTCATTTATTTTATTAATTCATTAATTCATTAATTCATTAATATTTTAATTCATTAGTTTCATTAACTCGTTAATTCTCCAATTCATTTACTCCTTAACTAATTAATTCCTTAATTCATTAATTAATTAATTCATTAAATCATTAATTCGTTAATTTATTACGCCATTAATTCATTATTTCATTAATTCATTCTATCATTAATTCATTAATTCATTAATTCATTAATTCATTAATTCATTAATTCATTAATTCATTAATTCATTATTTCATTAATTCATTAATTCATTAATTCATTAATTCATTAATTCATTAATTCATTAATTCATTTTTTAATTAATTCATTAATTCATTAATTCATTAATTCATTAATTCATTAATTCATTAATTCATTTATTCATTAATTTAGTAATTCATTATTTCATTAATACAATTATTCATTAATTAATTTATTCAATAGTCTATTAATTCCTCTCGTTTTTAAATCATTAATTCATTAATATAAAAATTAATTAATTCCCTAATTCTTTAATTCATTAATTCTTTAATTAATTAATTCATTAATTTATTAATTTATTTATTAATTTTTTCATTAATTCATTCATGTATTAATCCATTAATTCATTAGTTCATTAATTTGTTTATTCATTAATTCCTTAACTCGTTAATTCATACTTCATTAATTCATTAGTTAACTAATACATAAATTTATTCTCCTGGTTAGTTATTTCATCATTAATTCTTTAATTCATTTTTTTCATTAATTCGTTAACTTATTAATTCATTAATTCATTAAATCATTAATTCTTTAATTCATTAATTCATTAATTCATTAATTCATTAATTCTTTAAATCATTAAATTATTAATTCACAAATTCATTAATTCATTAATTTAATAATTCATTTGTTCATCAATTCTTTATTTCATTAATTATTTAATTCATAAATTCATTAATTTATTAATTCTTTAATTCATTATTTCATTAATACATTAATTCCCTATTTCACAAATTCATTAAATCAAAAATTAATTAAATTATTTATTCATAATATTAATTATTCATTAATAGTTTAACTAATTAATTCATTAATTCAGTAACACGTTAATTCCTAAATTCATTTTTTCCTTAATTGTTAATTCGTTAATTCATTAACACGCTAATTAATTAATTCATTTACTTATTCTTTCCATTATTCATTAATTTGTTAACTCCTTTAATCATTAATTCATTAATTCATTAAATTATTTATTCATTAATTAATTAATTCATTAATTCATTAATTCAATAATTCCTTAATTCCTTAATATATTAATTCATTAATTCGTTACTTCATTAGTTCATTAATTCATTAATATATTTACTCAATAATTCACTAATTCATTACTTCATTAGTTCAACAATTCATTAAATTAATAAATCATTATTTCATTAATTCATTAATTTACTAATTCATTAATTCAACAATTCATAAAATTTTTCATTCATTTTTTCATTTATTCATTAACAATTTAATTCATTAATTCATTAATTCATTAATTCATTAATACATTAATTCCTCAATTCATTAATTAATTAATTAATTAATTTATTATTTCAATTATTCATTAATTAATTAATTCATTAATTCATTAAATTTTTAATTCATTAATTCATTCGTTCATTTATCCATTGAGTTAATTATTCATTAATTCACTTTTTCATTATTTCTTTAATTCAATGATGCATTAATTCCCGAACGTATTAAATAATTAATTCATTAATTTATTAATTTCCTTAAATTAACTAAATCATTTAATCAACAATTAATAAAATTATTAATTCATCATTTCAATTAATCATTAATATTTTAATTCATTTATTCCTTAATTCCTTAATTCATTATTTCATTAATTCATTAATCAAATTAATGCATTAATTAATTAATTCATTAATACATTAATTCATTAATTCAGAAACTCGTTAAACCACATTAATTCCTTTATTGCTTAACTAGTTAATTCATTAATTCATTATTTCATTAATTATTCTTCCTATTATTCGTTAATTCATTCAATCAATAATTCATTAATTCATTAATTCATTAATTCATTAATTCATTAATTTATTAATTCATTAATTCATTAATTCATTAATTCATTAATGCATTAATTCATTAATTCATTAATTCTTATATTCATTAATTCATTAATTCTTTAATTGATTTATTCATTAACTCGTTAATATATTAATTCATTAATTCCTTAACACGTTAATTCATACTTCATTAATTCATTAGTTAAATAATTCATTAATTTATTCTCCCGGTTATTTATTTCATCATTAATTCATAAATTTGTTTTAATCGTTAATTCATTAAATTATTAATTCTATAATTTATTAAATCATTAATTCATTAGTTCATTAATTCATTAATTCATTAATTCATTAATTCATTAATTCATTAATTCATTAATTCCCTAATTCATTAATTCATTAATTCATTAATTCATTAATTCATTAATTCATTAATTCATTAATTTATTTTATCAATAATTCATTAATTCATTAATTCATTAATTCATTAATTCATTAATTCATTAATTCATTAATTCATTTATTCATTAATTCATTAATTCATTTATTCATTATTTCATTAATTCATTAATTCATTAATTCATTAATTCATTAATTCATTAATTCATTAATTCATTAATTCATTAATTCATTAATTTTTGAATTCATTAATTCATTAATTCATTAATTCATTAATTCATTAATTCATTAATTCATTAATTCATTAATTCATTAATTCATTAATTTCTTATTTCATTAATTCATTAACACATTAATTCATTAATTCATTAA